>CACVCL010034846.1:0-15246 GCA_902729485.2 Mus minutoides
ATATCTAATAAAAGTTGAAAAAAAAAAAAAAAGAAATGTAAATGAAGAAACTCTCTAATAATAATAAAAATAAATAAATAAAATTTAAAAAAAGGACATAAGCCAACAAACTGGATATGCAAACAATATTTAGCATTTTGTTGCATACAAGAAACACACCCCAATAACAAAAACAGGCACTATCTTAGAGTAAAAGGATGGAAAAATGTCTTCTAAGCAAATGGTCCCAGGAAACAAGCAGAAGTTGCCATCCTAATATCCAATAAAATCAACTTTTAACTAAAAGTTATCAAGTGTGATGAAGAAGGACTCTTCATATTCATCAGGGTAAAAATCCACCAAGAGAAAATCTCAATTCTGAACATCTATGCCGCAAATTCAAGAGCACCCACATTCATAAAAGAAATGTTACTAAAGCTCAAAACACACATTGAATCCCACACAATAGTAGTGGGATACTTCAACACCTCTCTCTCACCAATGAACAGACCATTGAAACAGAAAATAAACAGAGACACAGTGAAACTAAGAGAGGTTATGAACCAAATACATTTCACAGATATCTACAAACATTTCACTCTAAAACAAAAGAATACACCTTCTTTACATCACCTCATGGTACCATCTCCAAAATTAACCACATAATTGGTCACAAAATAACCCTTAACTAATACAGAAGTTTGAAATGATACCATGCATCCTATCAGACCACCTAAGGCTAGACTTCAATAACAGCAAAAATTACAGAAAGCCCACATACACGTGGAAACTCTTTACTCAATGATAACTGGGTCAGAGAAGAAATAAGGAAAGAAATTAAAGACTTCCTGGAATTTAATAAAAATGTTGACGCATCTTACCCAAACTTATGGGACACAATGAAAGCAGTGTTAAGAGGAAAGTTCAAAGCACTAAGTGTCCTGGTGTTGTGGATAACTTTGGGGCTATTTATAATTTGATGCTAATTTCATTATCCTGTGAGGGATTGTGAACAAGGAATGAGTTAGCACTCAGGTGATTTCTTGTAAACCTTCTTCCCATCTTATTTTGTTAAAAAAAAGGCTAGAACGAGTGATTGTCAAGAATGAGTTCACTACAATCTTCATAATCAAATCAGTCATTCTTTTCCATGTAGAGCTCTTGATTAAATTATAGGTGTAGCTAAAGGAGAGAATTTTTTCAAGGACTTGGAATTGCTAATTAGAGTCTGACTTGGTGGTATTATGTATAATAAGAAATAATTTAGAAATGAGCTTTATGCTGATATGTACAAATGCTGTTTTGAAATTAGAGTTATTAGCAAAGTCTTGTCATTGATGCATGAGAAGACACTTCAGCAATTCACTGGCAGTGTTCTTTTTGGAGACATGAGCTTATTCATGCTACTTTTGATGAGGGTTAAACCTTATCAAAGCCAACACTCTTTCTGTCTTTCAGTTTAAAATCACTGGCTTTACATGGTTAAGCCATCCTTTGTTGTCTGATTCTTGATTACAGTCTCATTCTTTTCCTTTCTCTTTACTTTTTGATTATTACTTTTATCTTTTACAGTCCAGTCATTGCCCCCCTTCAAGTTAGCCATCCTATAGTTCCATTCCTCGCCCTGCCCCACCCCACTCCTAGCCCCCGTCTTCAAGAGGATGTCCTGTCATCTCTCAAAGCATCATCATTCCATGAGGCCTCAAGTCTCTTGAGGGTTAGGTGCATCTTCACCCACTGAGGCCAGGAGAGGCAGTCCTCTTCTGTATGTGTCTGGGGCCTCAGATGAGTCTGTGTATGCTGCCTGGGTTGGTGGCTCAGTGTCTGAGTGATCTCAGGGATCCAGGTTAGTTGAAACTACTGGTCTTCCTATATGCCCCCATCCTCCTCAGATTCTTCCAGTCTGTCCCTAATTCAACCACAGGGATCTCCAACTTCAGTATGATAGTTGGGTGTAAGTATATGCTTCTGTCTCAGTCAGCTGCTTGTTGGGCCTCTCAGAGAACAGCTATGCTGGGTTCCTGTCTGTAAGCACACCATAGCTCCAGCAATAGTGTCAGGCCTTGGAACCTCTCCTTGATATGGATCCCAAGTTTGGCCAGTCACTGGAGTGCCTTTCCCTCAGTCTCTTCTCCATGATTTGTCCCTGGAGTTCTTTTAGACAGGAGCATTTTGGGTCAGAATTTTTGACTGTAGGATGGCAAATCCCACCAATCCATCCCTCCAGTTGAGGCCTTGTCTTTCTACTGGAAATTCCCTCTCCCCACTGTTGGGCATTTCATCTAAGGTCACCCTTTTGAGACCTGAGAGTTTCTCACATCCCAGGTTTCTGGTACTTTCTAGCAGGTCCCTCCATCTCCCACCCCTCAAGGTTGCATAAGTTCATCTTACACCATGCAGGGGTTTTCTTTATTTTGTTACAAAGTGCAGAGGTTTACTTAGGGTTTGATGCTGATTGGCTGTCTTTGTTTTGGGCTCTTATCTCCTCACTTATGCTCCCCCTTGATGGTTAAAAGATGACAGCTAACAGAATCACAATATTCTTTCTTGTTCATATGTCAAGGACCAAGTGGATACTCATTCTTTGAAACAATGGCCCATGTTGTGTGTGTATTATTTGAACAAATTGTACTAGTAAGGCAGGTATATTCTTCTGACTGGCTCATATGTGGTAGGTTGGATGCCTGGTTCCATTAAAACTTATGCTGAGGGAAAATAAAAAGGAAAAATGGTTGGTTTTGTTGTTGCTTTTTTTTTTTTTTTTTTTTTTTTTTGAGAGGGTGCTGGAATAGGGTTTCATGTATCTCAGGACATCCTTGAATTTGTTGTTGGAAAGAGTAAGTTGAGCCCCTTCTTGATAGATTTATAAGTAGATTGAGACTGGATTTGAACTACTAGGGTGACTATCTGTCATTGCGCCTAAATTAGTTGGTGTTAGAGATCAAACCTAGGAACTCCTGAATGCTAGGGAACCATCCTTCCAACTGAGCTTAACCTCTATCCTTGAGAAATGAGTTTTTAAAGGCAAATATATATATATATATATATATATATATATATATATATATATATATATATATATATATATATTTCTCAGTAGAAAAAGATGTCATGAAATGTTAAGTGCTAGAGAAAGAGACATTGCTGGGTGGTGGAAATTAAATCTATGGAGAAAAAAAGAAAGAAAGAAAAAAAACCTTTGAAGAGCCTGAAGAAATTCCAGACAGAGAAAAACAGCTGAATACCCTAAATATGATCCTTACAGAAGTATGAAACCTTTTGAGCACTCACATGAGGCTGTACAGAAAACACAATATTTAAGCTTGTGGGACACTAAAAAGTATTGTCAAATATTATATTCAGCCTTTATGTATAAGGTGTGTATAAAATATAAATGAGCCCCATGTTGAGACTTGGTTACAGCCTCAAAACTCTACCATTATGTATAAGGCAAATATTCCAAAATTTGAAAATAAAATCTCAAATCTACAATATCTTTAAGCATTTCTCACATGAATATAGAAGTCATATAAACTTAAGAGGAATTCAAACTCAAAGTGATAAAAACCTTAATTCTAAAATTTTTATAAATTTTAAGTATACACTACTTTTTGTCTAAATTTATGAAATAGTTTTTAAAATTAAAATCTGATTATCGTGAACATTCAGAGTAGGGAGTCAGGGGAATGAATGCTTACTACACAGTGTGTTCCATCACTGTATGTTCTAGTCATTAGCTTTTAGAGGATGTTCTAGGCAAGTTAGATGTGGGCTCACCTCTTTTTCTGAGATACAGAGAGGTTGACTAATTTTTTTCTATAATATAAGAAAAGTGATCTTGCTTTGACAACTCCCACTTGATTTTTTTTTCATTGTAAAACAATCTGAAAGAGTGGGTTCTATCTTTGTGGATGTCAGTCAGCAGAGATTAAAATCTCTTATAAACCTCCTTGAGCTAGCTCTGTTCTATTCTTTGCTCTTACACCCCAGGACTTTGAGTTAAAATCCCTCCCCACCTCCTTTCAGGTTTCTAAAGCAGTAACTCACAGTTGATAAATACAGACCTTCCTTTTCTAGCTTTCTAAGGACAGAGTTTAGGGTTGTGCCCAAAGGTTGTCTAAGTTCCGTAATTATGTTCTTCAGCATCAAACTTCCATCTGGGATTCTCAGAAAATTCATTATATTTTGAAAAATCTGAACAGAAGGACTATCACAACTGAAATGAGGATAGGCAATGGTGATGTTAATTAAGGGCAAAGGCAGAGCCTAAACAAATGGTTTTATTTTATCCCCAGTGTTTTTGATAAGAGGGCCTCTGTGTGATTGATGGAGCTGGGTAGAAGCTGCTAGGATCTGGCCGTTATAGATAGGTACAAGTTTACATTTGCGTGGATGGCAAGGTTGCTTTGTGAATGTGACAGCCAACATGCAAATAATGATGCCTGTTAAAGTAGGGACTATATTCATACTAGAAAAGGACATGGCAATGTATGTGTATGTTAGGGGAGCCTCAAGGGGCTCAGAAACAGTAGTCAGTTTGAGGATTTTATTGTACATATTTGATAGTTGGGATTTATCAGCCAATGAGTGGAAAGGTCATTCTGATCTCCATATCCAGAATAATGGGATATTCTGAGCCAATATTTCAAATTTCTGAGTGTTCTGTCCCAGAGAAAGATTCTCTTATGCTGTTTGTGCTGCCATAAAACAATGGTAAGCTGCTTATCATAAATATAATCAACATTATTTTTCACAGGCTTGGAGCAGTAACATTCAGATCAAGGCATAAAATCATCCAGTGTTGTGAGGTTAACTTTCTCGTTCAACTTTCTGCTATGTCCTCATATCACAGAAGCAAGTTATTTCTTTGGCATACCTTCTAAATAGTCAAAAATCTCATTCATATACAGGCTCCTAACCTCATATCAATGGGGACTGTTATCAATGTATGAATTTGGAAACACACTATATGTAGAAAATAGTAAGAATTCTAATTGTTTTTATTTTTCAGAACTAGAATCTACAGTGGCATCGAAGACATTCTTTTTCAGTGTGGACATCGAGTCTATGACCCTTTGCCATGAAGCTATATTTCTGTCTTGAAATCATAAGGAATTTATCTGTAAAATCTTTTTCTAAAAATGCTGTTAGAAGTTAAAATTTGTTGACCACACAGAATGTACACATTTAACTATTTTATAAGTCTCCTGGTCTTGGCCATTTCAGGAGGTGAAACTAGATCATCTTAGAGAGAGATGAGGTGGATACACTGTTGAAAGAAACAGAAAAAAAAATATTGACTCCTTTGAGTCTGGGAAGGCTTAATAGTAGCAGTTTTTCAAGTGCCCCAAATCATAACCTGCTAAAAACCAAAAGAATGCTCATAGATTTACATAAAGAGCAGTGAAAACAGACTACACTCTACTGATCTAAGCAGCATGAGCAATACCAATTACATTATGATAATCTGAACTGAACACCAGGACCTTTTCTTGTTTCTCCTAAAACTACTGTGTTCAAAGAAATTTGGAGGATGAGAGGGAGACACAAAAATGTTTGTCTCCTACTTATTGATAAGTTTAAAAAATATATTGAAGAGAATATGCTATGATTAAGTTGAGAATTATGGCATTATGTATAGTTCAAGGTCAAAAACATGATGGCAAAGACTTGGAGGCAATGCCTAAACTACCTCCAAGAGAGACATCTGCATGCTGTGTTGAATGGTCATGCAGAAAAAAATCACTTATTTCTAATCTGTGAATTATCACCTAACAAAATTACCAGAGTGTATATTGTAGAAAGGAAAGGAATCTCATGTGGTCTGAATGTGTATCTCCCAAGTTTTTTTTTTTTTTTATTAAATATTGTGTTTTCTGTACAGCCTCATCAAAAGCCTTGATGCCAATGTGACTGCATTACATGGTAGAATTGGGATGTGGGTAAAAAGTATCCATGTGGATGGAATTGGTGTTTTTTAGAAATGGTCTTTTAAGAGCTAGCTCTTTCACCACATGATGGAGTAGGAAGAAGGTGGGAATATGAAGGGGGAATCAGGCCCTCCTCAGATTCTGTGCCTTCCAGTGACTTGCTCTTAAATATTCCAACTTCTAAGACTATGAGGAACAAGCTGAGTATTTATGAACTATTTAGCATATGGTGTTTTGTTATACAAGCTAGAGTGAGCTAAACTCATTCTTCTAAAGCTTATTTAAAAATATCTTAAGGCCTTTGTACTTAGGTACTCTGATTCTCTAGGAACGAATTTCCTACTAGTTTGAGAGCTGGAGTTCTGAAACACAGAGAGGAACATTATTTGGAAAGTATTTCATCATACATTCCAAAGAAGATGGGCATTAAAGGAAAGGAGGTAGGTAGATCAGAGTACCATTTAGTACACTGTAGCAAACAAATTTAATCTTGATCATATTTGAGACACACCCAATTCTGTAGTATGAAGCTGAAGTTCCTACATTAAATATTTACTTCACATGCTCTATGGTACCCTTGCTACCACTTTACTTCATAGACACTTCAGAGGCAGGGCCAATTAGGAGGAATCTGTTCATCAGGGGTATGAAATTGAAAGAGATTGCAG
This sequence comes from Mus minutoides, assembly GCA_902729485.2. Lineage (NCBI taxonomy): Eukaryota > Metazoa > Chordata > Mammalia > Rodentia > Muridae > Mus > Mus minutoides. The sequence continues at coordinate 6,578 of CACVCL010034846.1, forward strand.
AATTCTGGTCACTTCATATCTGTCTTTGCTTCCTAGTTGCCTGAAGTTGGGAAGTTTGTTCTTGTACATACTCTCTGCCATGACTTACTGAATGCCCAAAAGCCATGGGGTCCATTCACTGAAGGCTGCAAGCTCTAAAACAGTCAAAACCAAACTTTCCTCTTCGTTAATCGTTTATCTCACATATTGTGAGACTGGAATGATGCCTAATACAACACTAGTTTAGATTTTAAAAGACATGAAAAACTGGTAAAATCTTTTATGCTCACACAGTAAAGGGACTTGAGGTCACTAGTTATATTTCCTTTTTATGCCTAATTAGATATTTGTTAATATTAAGGAGATTAGCCAAGGTCACCAAGTCTTGTGTGATAGAGTTAATATTTTGAAATCTAGATTTATAACTCCACTATTTCATAACTGTTTACCAAAATGTATCATTAAAAAAAAGAATCTCAAAAATTATGCTTAAGAAATATCTAATAAGGAGAGAAAATATCATATCCTAGCTCCTTTTCTGGTTTTGGTCATAAGACTCTGACATAGCACCTTTAAAGGAGGGTTAATTAAGCTACAGTTACAGGTTGCACTCAGCACTGCAAAGCAGTCAGTCCCTCAAGCAGCCAATCACATAAAAGCCAAGAGCAGAGAGAAAATAAATGTATGTCTACTTGAGATCAGCACATTTTTTTCTATAAACTTATGCATCCTAGAATCTCTTGTCTGAGGAGGGATTGATGCTGCCACAGAAAACTGGGTTAATATGACCAAGACATGAGTATAGGCCAACCTGATATGGACAATTAATTACTCATTGAAATTTTCTTTTCTGGAGATTCCAGAAACTAAGCATTGCAATCACAATACTTTGAGATTAGTTAAAAAAAACCTATTTATTTGTTATACCAACTTTTAATATACGTTGGTATAATTAAAAAAAATTTAAACAAAATGGTAGATAGTTTCACACACACACACACACACACACACACACACACACACACAGAGAGAGAGAGAGAGAGAGAGAGAGAGAGAGAGAGAGAGAGAGAGAGAGAGATATTAAATGGAGTATCAGGACATCAAAACAACCTGTGATAGTCACAAACTGTTAGATTAACATCAGTAAGATAGTAAGCAGGAAATACAGATTCGAAAGTACTTCCAAAGATGAACTTCAGTGATCCATGTCCCATACCAGTCAGTTCCAGTGTCAGGAGAGGGGGCACTTTTCCAAGGTGTTGTCATGGATGCTCTTTCCCTTCCAATTGAAAATTACTATTTTTCTTGTCAATTCACTCAACATTTTTATTCCACAGAATTTTCCTATACTTTGCATAGCCCTTTCTTTCAATAAACCCCTAAGGTATTATTGACTTAATTAATTTTAATTTATAGTGTAGGTGTGTGTGTGTGTGTGTGTGTGTGTGTGTGTGTATGTATGTGTGCAGCTGCATGTGCAAGTGGAAGCTAGAGGCCAAACTTAAGTCCTGTTACTTAGGAACTATCCACCTCATTTTTTGAGGAAGGGACTCAAAAGCATGGCTACCTCTTCTACACTTTATGTGGGTTACGGAGATCAAATTCAGGCTCTCGGTCCTTCTCAATAACTGCCTTACAGACTGGTTTATCTCCCAAAATTTATAGCAACTTCTTTATATTATATAATGTTTGTGTTTTGCCTACACCACAAACACAGAAATTATATAACATAGTATAGTACCTTTAGGGGCCTGAAGGGAGTGTCAGACACTTGTGGGCACTGGGAATGGAACTCAGGCCTCTGCAAGAGAAGCCAGCACTCTTAACCACTGAACCATCTCTCCAGCCCTGTATTTGTTCTTTCTTGTGTGCTTGGTAGGTTCTATTGTTCTTGTGTTTCCTTCTACCCCTTGCTCCCCACTGTATTTCCTTCCTTCCTTCATTCCTGTTTATGAGGTCGGGTGTTGTTATGTACCCTAGGTCTTTCTGCTTCAGGTTCACAAATGCTGGTTTGTCAGTGTTAACAATCTTTCAATCACTTTTCTTATCCTTATTCTTTTCTTACCCTCATTATTCACAGATCACTGACCTTGGTAATCATGAAAGAATGTATTACCCAGAACTGGCTTCTTTTTGCATGTTTGATCAGTTTGCACAGGCAGAAGTTTTAAGAAGTGCTTTTTGTCTTTTTGTTCATTTGCTTTTTATTCTCTAGGAAGTCTTGCTGCATAGCCTAGGATGATGTTAAATACGTAAGTTTTCCATCTTTTCTGTTCAAGTCCTTGGATTACAGGCATAGTCCACTCAAACCAGGTGACTGTTTTTATGTTTCTTAGATTTACTTTATTTATTAACTTTTTAAAAGGAGAGACGTTCAGAGAGAATCAGCTAACAGCCTCTCCAAAGTGAAGTTGCACACAGGGATGTAATCTGTTTCAGGAGGTTTCACTACTCTTACATTTATGTGTAATCACAGACCAAATTGAATTTGATTTTAAATATAATAAGAATGGATGTGCCATTTGTATGCAGATTCTGTATTCAATTCCATATTATATATTGTAAAGTTGAGTGATACCACTTTTATGCAGCCTCATTATACTGCCCCTGATTATGAGGCTTGATGTTATTCAGACTTTAGAAACACAGAATGTTGTGTTGCCTATAAAAATAGTCTATGACAGATAGATGTTCATAACTATTTTTCTTTTGGTTGGATCCAATAACGCAACATACTGCTAAGAAGATAAACAATAAAAAATGAAAAATGGAACTCCATTTCCAAGACTTCTGAGAATCTCAGTGTCCATATTGACTAACATACAAGTGGCATGCATTATAAACTCATCAAATGTGTCACAGACCACCCCAACTAGGTATGGAGGTCCCTGGGATGTGTGTTCAGGTCAGGTGGGTAAGGATTTGGTGGTGACAAACAGAAACAAACACAAAGGCAGTTTGAATCTGAGTGTATTTTGTAGCTCTCAAGAAAGGGTTTTTATGCATAGAAAAACAGGTACTACAACACTGAAAAGCTGTGTTTGGTGAAGCAGTACAATAGATCAGACATTGTAATAATTATTTAGCACAACAAAATATAAAATCATTTAAGTATTACAACTTTAAGGAGATATATTCAGATCTTCCGCCTAAACCTGGAGGAGGGAACCAAGGTCCACAGAGTAATTTCCACAATGCAGGACCCCTAGCACACCCAGGTCCTCAGGATTATGGGTAAGTGGAAAACATCAGCTCCAGAGAATCCCAGAGGATCTTGTGCCAGCAGGAACAGGGACAAAGGAACCCCACATAACCAGAGGCTGGGATTCTTTCTGGTTGGGACCAGCCCTGTCATCTTTCCCCTGAACCCGGCAGAAGGCACCAAGGTCCCCAGAGGACTCTCCACACTGCTGTACCCCTAGCACACTCAGGACCTTGTGATCACTGGAGAGCATGAGGGCAAAAACAAAAAACAAACAAACAAACAAACAAACAAACAACAACAGAGCTTCTTAGATAGGGTTCCTCAGGCCTTCATCCTTAGCCAGGAGGTGGAGCTGAGAGACAGACCTCTGGGCACCTTCCTTGCCAGAGGCCTACAAGGAAGGCTCTGAACCCAGGACTCAGGAGGTGGATCAGAGTTCCAGACCTCAGGACACTTGCCCTGGAAGAGGAGAGCTGGCCTAAAGAGAGTGCTCTGAACACTAGAACTCAGGTGAGAGTTGGAATCCCAGGAATGCTAAAAGAGGCTTAGAGAATCACAGGAGGAACAAGCTCCAGCCATAGACAGCTAGAACATTAATACCAGAGATTAATAGTTGGTGAAAAGCAAACATAAGAATCTTATTAACAGAAACCAAGAACACTGGGCATCATCAGAACCCAGTATGCCCACCACAGTGAGTCCTGGATACTCCAACACACCCAAAAGCAAGACTGATTTAAAATCATATCTCTTGATGGTGGTAGAAGATTTTAAGAAGGACATTAATAACTCACTTAAAGAAATACAAGATAACAGTGCTAAACAGGTAGAAGTCCTTAAAGAATTATAGGAAATGACTGCTAAACAGGTAGAAGAAACACAAAAATCCCTTCAAGAATTACAGGAAAACACAACCAGATAATGGAATTGAACAAAACCACCCAAGATCTAAAAATGGAAGTAGAAACAATAAAGAAAATCCAAAGGGAGACAACTCTGGAGATAGAAATCCTAGGAAAGAAATCAGGAAACATAGACTCGAACATCAGTAACAGAATAGAAGAGATGGAAGAAAGAATCTCAGGTGCAGAAGATTCTACAGATAACATGGATACATGAATCAAAGAAAATGCAAAATGCAAAAAGATTGTGACCCAAAACATCCAGGAAATCCCGGACACAATGAGAAGGCCAAACCGAAGGATAATGGGTATAGATGAGAATGAAGATTTTCAACTAAAAGGAACAGTAAATATCTTGAAAAAAATTAGAGAAGAAAACTTCCCTAACCTAAAGAAAGAGATGACCATTAACATTCAAGAAGCCTACAGGACTCCAAATAGACTGGACCAGAAAAGAAATTCCTCCCAACACATAATAATCAGAACAACAAATGCACTAAATAAAGACAGAATGTTAAAAACAGTAAGGGAAAAAGATCAAGTAACATAAAAAGGCAGACCTATTAGAATTACTCCAGACTTCTCACCAGAGACTATGAAAGCCAGAAGATCCTGGACAGATGTTATGCAGACCCTAAGAGAACACAAATACCAGCCCAGCCTACTATAGCCATCAAAACTCTCAATTACCATAGATGGAGAAACCAAGGTATTCCATGACAAAACCAAATTCACATAATATCTTTCCATGAATCAAGTCTTTCAAAGGACAATAAAGGGAAAACTCCAACAAAATGATGGAAATGGCACCCTAGAAAAAGCAAGAAAGTAATCCTTCAACAAACCTAAAAGAAGACAGCTACAAGAACAAAACCCCAACTCTAACAACAAAAATAATAGAAGAAATAGTTTCTTTTTATTAATATCTCTTACTATCAATGGGATCAATTCACCAATAAAAAGACATAGACTAACAGACTGGCTACACAAACAGGACGCAGTACTTTGCTGCATACAAGAAACATAGCTCAGGGACAAAGACAGACACTACCTCATAGTAAAAGGCTGGAAAACAATTTTCCCAGCAAAAGGTCTGAAGAAACAAGCTGGAGTAGTCATTCTAATATTGAATACAATTGGCTTCCGACCTAAAGTTATCAAAAAAGACAAGGAGAGGCACTTCATATACATCAAAGAAAAAGTCTACCAAGATGAACTCTCAATTCTGAACATCTATGCTCCAAATGCAAGGGCAGCCACATTCATTAAAGAAATTTTAGTAAAGCTCAAAGCACACATTGCATATCACACAATAATAGTGGGAGACTTCACACCCCACTCTCACTAATGGACAGATCCTGGAAACAGAAACTAAGCAGAGACACATGAACACTAACAGAAGTTATGAAACAAATGGATTTAATGGATATATACAGAACATTTTATCCTAAAACAAAAGAATATACCTTCTTCTCAGCACCATACATGGTACTACCTCCAAAACTAACCATATAATCAGTCCTGAAACAGGCCACAACAGATACAAAAATATTGAAATTATTCTATGCATCCTATCAGATTACCACGGTCTAAGGCTGATCTTCTTTTTTTTTGGGGGGGGGGGGGGTTGGGACAGGGCTTCTCTGTATAGCCCTGGCTGTCCTGGAACTTACTTTGTAGACTAGGCTGGCCTCGAACTCCACCTGCCTCTGCCTAGCAAGTGCTGGGATTAAAGGCATGCACCACCACGTCCTGGTAAGGCTGATCTTCAATGACAGCATAAATAATAGAAAGCCAACATCCTCCTGTAAACTGAAAAACACTCTACTCAATGATACCTTGGTCAAGAAAGAAATAAAGAAATTAAAGACTTTTTAGAGTTTAATGAAAATGGAGGCACAACATACCCAAATTTATGGGATAAAATGAAAGCAGTCCTAAGAGGAAAACTCATAGCTCTGAGTGCCTCCAAAAAGAAACTAGTGAGAGCATCCAGGAGCAGCTTGAGAGCACACCTAAAAGTTCTGACACAAAAGAAAGCAAATTTACCCAAGAGCAGTACACAGCAAGAAATAATCAAACTCAGGGCTGAAGTCAACCAAGTAGAAACAAATAAACAAACAAACAAACAAACAAAACTATACAAAGAATCAACCAAACCGGGAGCTGGTTCTTTAAGAAAATCAATAAGATAGATAAACCCTTAGTCAGACTGACTAGAGGGCACAGAGACAGTATCCTAATTAACAAAATCTGAAATTAAAAGGAAGACATAACAATAGGACCTGAGGAAATCCAAAACATCATCAGATCTTACTACAAAAAGTTATACTTCACAAAACTGGAAAACCTGGATGAAATGGACAACTTCCTAGACAGATACCAGGTACTAAAGTTAAATCAGGATCAGATTAATGATCTAAACAGTCCCATTTCCCCTGAAGAAATAAAAACAGTCATTAATAGTCTCCCAACCAAAAAAAGCCCAGGACCAGATGGATTTAGTGCAGAGTTCTATCAGACCTTAAGGAAGACCTAATTCCAGTTCTTCTCAAACTATTCCACAAAATATAAATAGAAATAGAAATAGAAGGTACTCTACCCAATTCATTCTATGAAGCCACAATTACTCTGATACCTAATGCACATAAAGACCCAACAAAGAAAGAGAACCTCAGAACAATTTCCCTTTTGAATATCGATGACAAAATACTCAATAAAATCCTCACAAACTGAACCCAAGAACGCATCAAAAAGATTATCCTTCATGATCAAGTAGCCTTCATCCCAGGGATACAGGGGATGGTTCAATATACGGAAATTTATCAACATAATCCCCTATATAAACAAACTAAAAGACAAAAACCACATAATCATCTCATTAGATGCTGCGAAAGCATTTAACAAAATCCAACACTTATTCATGATAAAAGTCTTAGAAAGATGAGGAATTCAAGGCTGATACCTAAACATAATAAAAGCAATATACAGCAAACCAGTAGCCAACATCAAACTAAATGGAGAGAAACTTGAAGCAATCTCACTAAGATCAGGGACTATACAAGGCTGCCCACTTTCTCCCTACCTATTCAATATAGTACTTGAAGTCCTAGCCAGAGCAATCAGACAACAAAAGAAGATCAAGGGGATACAAATTGGAAAGGAAGAAGTCAAAATATCACTATTTGCAGATGATATAATAGTATATATAAGTGACCCTAAAAATTCCACTAGAGAACTCTTAAACTCTTAAAACAGCTTCAGTGCAGTAGCTGGATATAAAATTAACTCAAACAAATCAGTGGCCTTTCTCTACACAAAGGATAAACAGGATGAGAAAGAAATTAGGGAAACAACACCCTTCACAATAGTCACAAACACTATATAATACCTTGGTGTGACTCTAACTAAGGGGTGTGACTCTAACTAAGGAAGTAAAAGGTCTGTATAATAAGGACTTCAAGTCTCTGAAGAAAAAAAATCTAAGAAGATCTCAGAAGATGGAAAGATCTCCCATGCTCATGGATTGGCAGAATTAATATAGTCAAAATGGCTGTCCTGCCAAAAGCAATCTATAGATTCAATGCAATCCCCCTCAAAATTCCAACTCAATCTTCACTGAGTTAGAAAGAGCAATTTGCAAATTCATCTGGAATAACAAAAAACCTAGGATAGAAAAAACTATTCTCAGTAATAAAAGAACCTCGGGGAATCACCATGCTTGACCTCAAGCTGTACTACAGAACAATTGTGATAAAACTGCATTGTACTGGTACAACAACAGACAGGTAGATTAATGGAATAGAGTAGAAATGAAAGACACACAAATGAAACCATATACCTATGGTCACTTGATCTTTGACAAAGGAGCTAAAACCATCCAATGGAAAAAAGACAGCATTTTCAACAAAAAGTCCTGGCTTAACTGGCAGTTTTCATGTAGAAGAATTTGAATTTATACATATACATTCTTATCTCCTTGTACTAAACTCAAGTCTAAGTGGAACAAGGAACTCCACATAAACCAGAGACACTAAAACTTATAGAGGAGAAAGTGGGGGAAAACGTCGAAGATATGGGCACTGGGGAAAAATTCCTGAACAGAAAACCAATGGCTTATACTGTAAGATTTAGAATCAACAATGGGACCTCATAAAATTACAAAGCTTCTGTAAGGCAAAAGACACTGTCAATACTACAAAGAGGCCACCAACAGACTGGGTAAGTATTTTTATCAATCTTAAATTCAATAGGGGACTAATATCCAATATAAACAAGGAACTCGTGAAGCTGGACTCCAGAAAATCAAATAACCCCATTAAAAAATGGGGTAGAGAGCTAAACAAAGAATTCTCAACTGAGGAATAATGAATGGCTGAGGAGCACTTGATAAAATGTTCAACATCCTTAATCATCAGGGAATTGCAAATCAAAACAACCCTGAGATTCCACCTCACTCCAATCAGAATGGCTAAGATCAAAATTCAGGTGACAGCAGATGCTGGGGAGGATGTGGAGAAAGGGGAACACTTCTCCATTGCAAGCTTGTACAACCACTCTGGAAATCAGTCTGGCAGTTCATT
>CACVCL010034847.1:0-15193 GCA_902729485.2 Mus minutoides
GGACCCACCAGGTCCCCAGGGTCTCCAGATCCTGGTTCCACCGCCGCCTGAGGTTGTCCGGCACCCGCGATGCCTGCCTGTGGGTCAGTCAGCCGGAGGACCGAGGGGGCGGAGACGGGCGGGAGTGCCGGCCGCCGCCCCACCCACCAGCCGGGCTGCCAGCCCTAGCCTCTTCCGTCGGCGGTGTAGCCGCTCCCGGCTCCTGCCGCAACTCTGTGTTTGGTCCCAGTTTCCCCAAAAGGGCGCGGGGAGGATAGGACTCCTAGTCCTTCTGTTATCTAAGATTTTGGTAAAGAGGAGTCCTGGTCTATTCGAGGCCTATTTCAGTCAAGCGAGGGGCGAGGCACTTGACTGCAGGAGGAGAAGCCAGGACTGGGGTCAGGGAGCTGGGGCTTGAGTTGGAGAAGGGCTCCTTTGGAAATGCTCTGAGTCACGTGCGACCCAGCCGCCAGAAGGCTCGTGGTCTCGTCACCTTTTCTGATTCAATGAGATCATGCCTGTACATTAGTAAGCATGCATGATGCCTGGTATCAGAACACAAACAGCAGGGCGCAGTGGTGTCACCCATGGTAAAGGATCATCTACTCTCAAGTGTCACTTTCTTCATCAGTAGGAGAGTGTCTGGCATTTAGTTCCCAGAGTAGTATGAACATGAAGGGCACACAGAGCAAAAGACTGTATAGCCTATTCAGTGTGTAAGAAGGGAGTGGAAAGATTTCTCTGACTGTCTTTGCTCCACACATACCGAGCAAAAGCGTTATCTTTGAGCGTGAGCACAGGCTGCTGTCTCAGTCCACTCATACGTAAAATGCAAATGGACCCAGGACACTTGGACTTCATCTTTCTGGGATCGGATGAGGGTTGTAAAAATAATCTGGACTCTATTAAACGCTAAATAATAATAATAATAAAATAATGCAGTGTTATAACCCCAAGGCTCAGGGCCTCAACTACCCTCAAAGTCTTATGCTATTAGAAAGATGCTACTGGGATAGAGGAATTGGAAAAAAAATTCTTTGCCTACACATCCCCATCTTTATAAATAGGCGTTCCCTGCGGCACTAATTGGAAACAGCACCCTCTTCCCCCATTGCTTCCAACTAACCAATGAAAAGGGGTCACCCATCTCTGGGGAGATGGATTAGAGGCAAGCACTCCTCAGAAAGACCAATGAGAAAAAGCCACCCTTCCCTTGGGCAGACAATCCCTGTGCCAGGGGGTGGCCGGGAACAGAGTTGGAGTTGGGTTTGCTTAGCTATGCAGTGGGGGAGCCTCCTCAGAAGTTATGCCTGGGGCTTGAGCCTTGTCCTCTGAGAGTTTTCAGTTTACCTACATGGCCTACAACGTAAATTCTCAGTAGGAACAAAACAAAACGTAGACAAGCTTTGGTGGCCCATAGAAGAAGATTCTGAAGGCGAGTGGGAGGGAGTTACTAGAGATAGCCAATAAAAGAACAGTCCTCAACTAACAGTCCTCAGTATCACATCAACAGTTATCCAACATGGGTGGAAAAGTGATCAATTGAGACAAAGTTCAGTTGGGCATCTTATAATTTAACTGGCAACTTTAGGGTATGTATGTGAGTTATGTGTATGGCAACAGCACACGGTAGCCTTGCCTAATGGGGGGATTCTAACAGGCTCAAAAAACACTTCTTTGGCTCAGGGAGCTTTGGGCAAGTGTCGGTAAGGGATTCCTATCTGAGAGGAGACTCCAAAGTCCAGTCTGGGCTTGCCAATTCTTTCTCCAGTTAGATTCTCTCCATCTTCTCTGGCATATCCCAGAGAGTCCATTTCGGTTATACTAATAAGAAAGGGGGAGAGCGAGCTGTGGGTCTCTAGATAACCAGTATCTGGAAGAATGCAGGTGTGGATTTCTATGAGTGCCTTGTTAATCCCATCCATGGAACCTTTACACTAGCACCACGGGCTGAGTTTAGGAGCTACTTTGTTCTATTTTACCTTGTCTCCTCAGTTATGCTACCAGGGGAAAAACAAACAAACAAACAAACAAACGAACAAATGAACAAATTAACAAATAACACCCCCCTCCTTCAATCACAGGTATCAGACACTAGAGTGATGGCTCAATGGTTAAGAGCACTGGTTGCTCTTGCCAAGGACAGTAGTTCAACTTATAGCACATACACTGGATGGCTCACAACTGCCTGTAACTGAAGCTCCAGGAGATCCGTTGCACTCTTCTGATCTTTGAGGGCCATAGCATCCATGTGTACACACTCTCACTTGTACACACAGAACTAAAAATTAAATATTTTAAAATAAAGATTTACTTTAAAAATTGTAGCCGGGCAGTGGTGGCGCACGCCTTTAATCCCAGCACTTGGGAGGCAGAGGCAGGCGGATTTCTGAGTTCGAGGCCAGCCTGGTCTACAGAGTAAGTTCCAGGACAGCCAGGACTATACAGAGAAACCCTGTCTCGAAAAAACAAAAAAAAAATATTGTATGTGTATGTATGTATGTATGTATGTATTATGTATGTGTACCACACATGTGCAATGTCCTTAGAGGGCAGAAGAGCATCAGATCACCTAGAACTAGAGTTACAAACAGTTGTCAGCTGCCACATGGGTGCTGGGAACCAAACCCAGTCCTCTGGCAAGAGAAACTAGTGCTTCTAATTGTGGAGCCACCTCTCCAGCCCCTAAATTATATCTTTAAGGGGTGGGGGAAGCCAGGCGTGGTGCCATATGCCTTTAATTCCAGCACTTGGGAGACTGAAGCAAGAAGCCTCTGTGAGTTCAAGAGCAGGCTGGTCCACAGAGACAGTTCCAGGTCAGCCAGGGCTACACAAAAAGACCCTGTTACACCCTTAGGAGAAAGCTATAATTCTCTGCTTTTTTTTTTTTTTTTTTTTTTTTTAGGATGAGGAGGTGCCTGAGGCTTGGTGATTCCATCATTTGCTCAATGTCACAGTTCTAGTGATGGAGGCAGGATTCTAGAACAACCAACTATCATACATCAAATGAAATGTATAAAATGTGGTTCTTAGGTCCTCCATAGAAGCTCTTACTAAAAATTCTGATTCTTGGGCTGGTGAGATGGCTCAGCGGGTAAGAGCACCCGACCGCTCTTCCGAAGGTGATGAGTTCAAATCCCAGCAACCACATGGTGGCTTACAACCACCCGTAATGAGATCTGACGCCCTCCTCTGGGGCGTCTGAAGTCAGCTACAGCGTACTTATGACGAATAATAATAAACGAATCCTTGGACCGGAGAGAGCAAGTGGGACCAACCAGAGTGAGCAGAGCCGACCAGAGCAAGCGGGGCTGGCCGGAGGCTGACCGGAGCGAGTGGGCCGGAGCAAGCGGGGCCGAACGGGGCCGGCCGGAGCAAGTGGGGCTGAATGGAGACGGCCGGAGCGAGTGGGGCTGACCGGAGCAAGTGGGGCCGACCAGAGCGAGCAAGATTGACCTGAACGAGGGGAAAATATTTCTGGTTCTTGGGCTGGGCTACATCTCAGAGGTTGACTGTTTTTCCAGCAAGCATAAAGCCCCAGGTCCAGTTTCCAGACCGCTCCCCTTTCCCTTTCAGAAACCTTCAGGTTCCTCAGCTTACTGTAGTCTTAACTAAACACTAAATACTAAGATGTCCAAGTGGAAATCAGCTCTGAGTTTTCCAGTGGTCTTGTTTTCGTCTTCCTTCCCACCCCATCTCTGCTGAGTGGTTCCTGACTGACTGACCCAACAGTGCTGGCAGCACCCACCACGTGTCCTCTTCAAAGAGAGCTGCCTCTCCTCCCTTCCTCCTGCAGAAATTAGGGTTTGGCTTAGCGCCTTAGGGCGTTCCAATCATCCCAGAGTGGACTGGACTCTGGAACTCGTGCCAGGCCTGGGCATGCTGTATGCCAAGGGGAGTGGCAGAAGGTCACAGCAGGTCCCTGAATCGGGCAAGACGATTAAACTGGAACAAGGAACCCCTAGGCCTCAGTTTCTCTCTGTATAGTAACAGGAACAATCAGCTTTGTCTTTGCCCTTTCCTCCTCCCCAGGAAGTTTGCAGAAGACAAAGTAGATTCTCTGAGAAAAAAAAATTCTAGGCTCCCAAGAACGGCATTCACAGGAAGAGCAGCCTCAAGGAAACCCAAGAATAGGGAAAATCTGAGGGATAAGGACAGGAGAGGAGCCGGAGTGAGCTGGAGAGCCTTGCCCTGGGGTCGTGAGGGCTTTAGTGGAGATATTCAACGCCTCTCAGGCAGTGGCCGGCCTCTGAGCTTTTAGTGATGCAATTCCCCACTTTCTAGCAATCACCTCTGCCTATCACAGAGGGAAGCCACCTTGTTCCAGCATAGTGGACATAGCCTTCCCCTCGTGGGGCACCTTCACAAGTGCACATGCCTAGATTCTTTTGGCTCTCTGCTTCTGCCTCCAACTCTCTCTATGATCTGGAAAAGGAAGACATTTGCAATGAGACAGACCTGGGTTTGAATGTTGGCTTTTTCAACCTGTGTGACCCACCCTGAGGGTCTGCTGTTCAAGAGAACTCTTGTCCTTTTTCCATGTCCCTGACATTCAATCAGAAGTGAGCAAGATATTTAGTAACCTGAATCCTGTCAAGTCCTGACTACGGGTTGCACAGATACAAGTGTTCATCCGTGTACTGTGCAGTTTCCACACCTGGGCTGGCTCCGATTCCAGAGGACACACTGCAGAACAATCACAGTACCTACTCACTGAGCAGAGCTCAGCCCCAAGCAGCCCCACTACCTCATCCTCATCACCACAGCTTAAAAATGATCAGCTTTTTCTGGGTTTGTTTTTTACTTGCACCAGGACCCTGGGGACATGCAAGGTACACAATAAAACCTGGGCCAAACCTGGCACCGTGCCCCATTTCCCTTCCACATAAAGGCTGTCTGCCCGCCAGGCATCTGGCCCGGCAAGACTGGGCTGTGACTTGCTCAGCAGCTGCTGCTTTGCTTATGAGACCTGCTAACAGGAAAAGTGTCTGGTTCCTTTCCACCCCAAACAGGAAGAGCCTGCCATGGTGGGAGGACTGGGTAAGCCTGGTCATTTATAAGGAATCTCCTGCGTGCGGCAGCTGGGAGGCCTGCTCTCTAGGAAGGCCGGAGGAACGGGGGCCCCAGGAACATCTATCTCTCTTGGAGAGGGTGGAGTGCTGACAATGGCTACACACTGCCTGTGGCACTTGGCACAGAGCAGCTGCCATTCTTTCAGCAAACACTCACGGGACACTCATTTGTGCCCCGTGGGAGACATAGGACACTTTTAGATAAGCTCTTCAAGTTGGAGGAGTTGTACACAAGCCAGAAAGTCAGGTCATTTCTGTGTGGTGGAATTCTTATCTATGCATTCATTACACACAGGTTTCCCCCATCTTCCTTTATATAAATGGCATACTGCTGTTGGGGCTAGATGGATGGATTAGTGGTTAAGAGTACTTGATGCACTTTTCCAGGGCCTGGTTTCAGTTCTCAGCACCCACACTGGTAGCTCCCAATCATCTCTAACTCCCCAGGTCCAGGGGATCTAATGACCTCTTCTGACCTCTGCAGGCATCAGGCATGTATGTGATGCACAAGCATATATGCAGGCAAAACACTCAATATATATCAAATAAGAGTAAATATGCTTATGTTTTTTATGACTACTGTTTTAAGTATTGGGATGGGCACTGTAGGTTCAGAGAGAGAGATGCCACATATTCACATAACAAACTAAAAAACTGGAAAGCCTTGCAAGCTACAGCTTCTCACTGTGGCCTGGGTTTAACCATGCTTTGAGAAATTACTTTGCTTGGCGTCTCCTCATGAGTCCTGTAGTCCACTGTATTTTCAAAACTGCAGCCAGAGAAATCCTGGTCGAAGAGGTCACACCTCAGGCAGCTCTCTCCACCAGCTTCTCCTCTCATTCTACTTAAATCTAGTCCTTACAACGTCCTTGCAAGGTTTGCATCAGTGGTGGAAGAGTTGGGGAGCTGACCTGGCAGTGGAGGCAACTCACAGTTGTCCATCATAACAGGGCAATACCGCACATGAACCAGAAGGACAAAGGGAGGAGGTAGTTGATAGAGCCAGGTATCAGGGGCTCTGAACATTGCCCACCTTCAGGAGGCAAGTGGTAGAGCCCAGGTCACCAGTGGAACCTGAAGCTCTTTTCACTTCCTTGGAATGACTTCCATTATTTCTTGTGTTTCTCCTCTCATCTGATTTCCTATCAGGTTTCCTGCTGACAAACTCTGGGTTTTTTGTTTGTGTATACATGTTTGGTATGTGTATTTAAGTATGTACATGCAGATGCATATGTATATGTGGAGGTATTGTGTGTCAGACTTTTCCTGGGAAGACACAACATACACATCTACTCACCCTAGAAAGCAAGGACAGACCAATGCATGGATACAACAAAGTCCAACTTGGTGAACCAATGAGTTCTATTGGGATTACTTACAGGAATAGTGAGGTGAGGTTATGACTAATAGGAACAGAGAAATGACTCAAAGACAGCTGCATCACCAAAGCCTACTCTAACATGGGTGGCAGCTCACAAAAACTGGAAACCTGGCACACATTGCACAGTCTGTAGGCAGCTCAACAGCCTGGAGTGTGACTTTTCCTGGTGGCTCAGCTAGAGCCCTTTCCAGGCAGCTGGGCTTATCTGAGACCAACTCTGCAGACCTCTTCCCTGAGACCAATGAGTCTTCATTGCTTGTATGCTCTTAGGGAAGAAAGGACTGGTGAATCTGCTCAGTTTCAGGGACTTCCTGAAGTTTGGAATTATTTACTTCCTGTCTAAAGAACTTTCTCTGCAGGTAGAATGTTTCAATCCCTGAGAAAAATGCCACACAAGGAAGCCAGAGTTTGTTTAAGTCAGATGTCTTCTTCCTTTGCTTTCCATTTTATTTATGGAAGCAGGGTCTCTCTTTGAACCCAGAGCTCACTTGACTAGTCTAGCTAGCCAGCTTGCCCTGGGGATCCCCTTATCCCATCAAGTGCTGGGACTCCAGACAGTCTAACATGATCACTAAACATTGACATGGGTGATGGGGATCTTAACTCTGATCCTCATGCTTTTCTCTCCAGCCCAAACTTACCAATTCTAGTGGGAGTAAATAAGCAACTTTTAATTTAGAATAATTTTTGCATGGTTGAGGTTAAAACCCAGGTCCTAATAGCTAGCTGGGCAAACATCCAACCCAATACTCACCCCTAATGGGTTGGGGTGAGGTAAGGGGTCATTTCTGAACTGAAACAACACAATTTGCAGAGGCTAGATCCTCCTATGAAGTCTTGGGAAATGGATCAGAGACAAATTGGCCCAGAAACATTCTGCTAAAGCTGTTGAGTTAAATGTTCCTGCTCTTGGGCTAGAGAGATGGCCCAGTGGTTAAGAGCACTGACTGCTCTTCCAGAGGTCCTGAGTTCAATTCCCAGCAACCACATGGTGGCTCACAACCATCTGTAATGGGATCTGATGCTCTCTTCTGGTGCGTCTGCAGAAAGTGACAGTGTACTCACATACATGAAATAATAAATAAATAAATCTTAAAAATCAATGTTCTTGCTCTCTTCTCTCAGTGTGTAGACTAGGGCCAGGTGAGTGGCCATCACAGGAGCAGGAGAAGGTAGAACAGGCACAGTGGGTAAAGATGAATGCATGTTGCAGAGATCATCATGGCCCACTGGATTCATTGATGAGGCGAAAGCATGGGAGGCAGAAGGCACAGGGCTCAATCTGCGACTCTACCTTTGGTGGAGGATGACCAGGAACAGTATAGACATGGGAGGAGTTTCAGGTTTGGAGGTCAGGGACACTGTGCATAGGTCACTGACCTGGGTTCAAAGGCTGGGAGGAGCACTGTGTCTCTCCCCACTTGGCCGTGTGTCCTTGATCAAAGTGCCCACCTCTCTGGGTTTCGAGGTTCTCATCTACAAAATATAGACCCTTATTTCACAAGCTTGCCCAGAAAAATGAGAGATAACGGATATAGAAAACTAATTGTCATTCCTAAATTAACTTCCCCAGAAGCGTCCACTTTTCTTATTTGTTTGTTTAGTTAACTTATTTATGCATGTGGAGGTCAGGGGTCAACGTGTAAGAGTCAATTTCTCTCCTTCTACTGTGCAGGTCCCAAGGCTAGAAGTTAGGTTTTCAGGTATGACAGTAACTGACTACCTGATGAGACATTTCACTGGCCCCAAAGTTCCCATTTAAAAATTTTTAGTATTCAAAATCCCCCATAAAGCATACAAGGCCTTTCAGGAAGTAGCCTGTTCCTGACTCCTCTTCTCTCTAGGGTTTTTGTCATCCAAGCTGGCCTCAAACTTAGGATCCTCCTGCCTCAGCCTCCCGTTGGCTCGGATTATTTACATGCATCTCCATGCCCACTTCTGTCCCCCCATTTTTTATCATCCCTCATCCATGAACCCCACTGACAATCCAGTCAGGGGCACTTATATTACCCCAAATGCTCTATCACAGCTGCTGGCCTTGGAGAACCTATTGGCTAGCTCCTGATCTTTCTTCATAGCTCAGTTTAGGCAGCACTATATATATATATATATATATATATATATATATATATATATGCCTCCTTCATAAGGCTACTTCCTATGGATGAAGTCTGGTAGGGACCACAGGCCTGCCCCATGCCTATTATATTATGTGACTGCAGTTTCTGAGAACAGCAGGCTGGGTTTCTTTCTCTATCTCTAGGGCTTCCCAGGTTCTACACACAGAGTAGATCTTAGGAAAGGGAAACTGGATAATGATATAAACTTATACTGTCAACGATGAGCAATACTCTGTATATCTTTCTTAAAAACAAAAAGGAAAACAAAATTAGAACCCAGAAGATCTTTCTTTCTCCTGTAGCCTGGTTCTCTACTACAACTACATAAGTTCTTCTCTGGGTTGCTTTCCTCTATACAGATGCTAAAGTACCATAGCTCATAGTAATGGAAGAACTTTTATTTCTTTATTTCTTTAGCCTTGTCTTTGGTCCTGTCTAAAGGTTCCTAGAATCTGTCTATACAGACACAATGAGGGGAAAAAGGACCTCATGCTCTTTTCTGACCTGAAGGTATCAATTCTGAACTTATCCCTTTCTTTGCTCCATTCCGTTCTTTTCCTCTTGGTCCCTATCACAGTGCAGGACACCTCTCTCTGGCCATTCCTTGCATAGGCTTTTATGGCCTCCTAAGAGTCTGTGACTTCTGCACTTCCCTCTGAAGTTACTGTATGAGTCCAGTGCACTGAGATCTCTCTCACTAGCATTATTGTGTCAGCCACTCAAGTGATCTTCCTGCTTAAAATATTTTATTTTATTTTGAGACAAAAATAAAAAAGGCTCTCTGTAGTCCTGTGCGTCCTGGAACTCACTATATATACCAGTTTGGCCTCAAATTCAGAGGTCCTCCTGATTCTGCTTTCTAGTACTGGGATCATTAGGGGCCTGCTACTTCAATTGGTTTTAAAAATTATCAGTGCTGGGAATTGAGCCCAGGAACTCAAGCATGTTAGGCCAGGCTTGGATCACTGAGCAAAATTCTCAGTCGCGCTCCTCTCTCCCATTTTTAGGCACCTCGAATCTCCAACCTGTTCTTCATTCTGCAGCTGGAAAATACATAGCTAATCTCCGCCTTCTGAAGTTCTCTAGTGGGTGGATCCACTGCCTTCAGGACAAAGTTCAAACTAAGAGGCCTCAGCTATGTTACCCTCCTACTTTTCTGGCAAGTTCAACTTTTCTCCCCTGGAGGCTACACTCCAAACACATCAAAGTACTTGTTCTACAACAAGTCTGGACAGATCTTTTGCCCAATTCAACTTGATTAACTCATCACCCAGGCCTTGGTTCAGGTGCCACTCACTCGGGGAAATGTCCTTGCAGAGTCTCTAGTTTTCCAAGCCCTTTCCCCAACTGAGCTCACTGTACGGCTTTCCGGTAAAACCCCTCAGCAACAGGGTTCGGTTACCAGGCTTCAAAATTGCACCTTTGCCCTTGGTTAGCCTCAGGCTATTCGGCTGTATCTGCAACCGGGGGAAACTATTTCATCAGTCTGTTTTGTGAATTAAATGAGATGATGTAAGGCGCTGACAATTTAAGAGTTAGCTGTTACAGAGGACTAAGAAAGATCCATTCCCGCGTCTCCTTATTCCCGGAGCCAGTTTATGCGCGTGATTTAGACTGAAGTCACATTTTTGTTCTGGTCTCACCTTGATTTTTTTTTTTTTTTTTTACTGGACAAGGAAGGCGGTTATAACAAGCCCCGGAGGCGATCAGGTACGGAGCCTGTCACGACTTTCGTTCCGCTCGCTGCCCAGACTCAGAACGCCCCCAAGTGGTTCAAGTTCTGCAGCAAGAGCCTGAGCGAGGCCGACCACACCATTCCCGATTTTAGAGGAAGAATCGACTTTTCCAGGCATTAAGTTCTTATTTATAAAAGGGGAGCCTCGTCTTTCGCTTCATAGCTTCAAACTCTACCAGATCCGATAAAACTAGAACTGGGGCTGTGAATGGGGCGGAGCGAGCTGGCCCGCTTTCCTCCCCTAGCCCCACGAGGGCATTGGTACGTTCCTCTCTCAATTCCCTCTCAATAATGGTACGGTCGCGGAGGGGAGATCCGGGAGGACGTGAGGGCTCGGCAGACCGGAGTGGCCTGAGATCACCCCCTCCGGCTTCGGCGCGGTGGTATCGCCCGCCGCGCGCTGATTGGCTGCCGAGGGCCCGCAGTCGGCCTCAGCCCGCCGCGCCGCCTTCAGAGCAGCTCCAGCAGCCGCGCCGCCTGGCTTTTCGTAGTCCTTGTTCTCCGCGGGCCGTGGCGGGGCTCCGCGCCGCGGCTGTTAGTCATGTCGGGTAGGTGACTCCGTTAGCGAGCAGCGGCAGCGGCGAGAAGGGGTCCGGCGGGTTCGGGCCGTCTTCCCGCCCACCGGAGGGCCGCGAGGGAAAGTCTCCGGCCTGAGGGAGGCTCGTGGGGGGGGGGGGGGGGGGGCCGGCGGCCGCGTCGCCGCCATGTTGGACCGGAGGCACGCACGCTCCCAACGCTCCCTGGCTACAAATCGCGGCGGGAGCGCCCCGGTACTCTTTTGATCCTGCCCTTGGAACCTGGGGAGACGAGCAGCTCCCCGGGGAGGGTGTGTGTGAGTTGAGGTGGGGGGCGGAGGCCCGTCTACGCCATCGTAAGGTCGGGGGGTGGGGAGCCGAGATGTGAGCATCAGCCTGAGGACTGGGGCTTCGGGTCCTCCGCTCCGCCTCAGATCTCTCAGCGAGGCCTCCGGCCGGTCGTCTCGCCGCCTCGTTCCTCTGTTTCCCCATCCGAGAAGTGGAGCTGGGCCTTCCTGACTCCCCCGTTCATCAGGTGTGGGTCTTAACTCTCTCTCTGGGAGCCCTTTTCGAAGCACGTTGCCTTACCCGAAATCGCGCTTACAGTCATTCCCTCTGCTGTAACCATTGGGATGGCGGGTGTGTGTGTGTGTGTGTTTGTTTATTCGGCTTCACCTTTGTACTCCCTCCTCCACTTGTTAATCTGAACTTAAAAATAAGCCTTGCCAGTTACTGACGAGCACTTTTAGGTCTTCGTGGCGTTTCCCTTAAGACTTTAGAGACCAAGGACAGCGTCTTCCTCAAATTAGTATTTATAGAGGCCACTGCTGTTTAGGAGTGAGGCTTTTCCCCCTCCGGACGGGCAGTCTGGGTCCGGTTAAACCAGAACTTGAAAGTCCTCTTAATTCTAACAGTTCCAGTTGACCACACAAGGTCCTTTATATGGGCTACATTTACAGGTGGCAAAGACAGACCCAGAACGACAGTTCTTCACTTCTGAGCAAAACATTGCCTAAAGCCATATGGCTGAGATGACATAAAGCCTTTGGTAGTTTTTCACCTATTTATCGGAGAAAGGATCTCATTTTAGGTATCCTTGGCTCGACTGGAACTCGATATGGAGTCCAGGCTAACCCCAAACTCACAGATCCACCTAACCCCTGCCACCCAAGTGCTGGGACTAAAGGTGTGCACCACTATGCTTGGAAGATTTGTCCTTTTATTAATTAATTAATTTGCAAGCCTTTTCTAAAGGTTTTCCCAGTCTACCAGGAGGGATGTGTATGATCAAATCTGCAATTGGAGAAGATTCCAAAGGAGCAAGAAAGAAGGGACAGAGAATGATGATCTTCCCTTAGATAAGCAATGAAACTGAAGAGCTAGAAATTTCATCTTTTTTGGGTAGGGTACCTGTATGGTGGAAAAAGCTAACCTGAAGTGAAGTTAGCTCTTTTTAAATTCTGTTTCTTGTTCAAATAAGGGATTATTAGTTCCAAAGGAGAAATTGGTGTATTTTTTTTCCAGGTAAAGGTTCAGAAAAGGATGTACAAGTGCATCCTTAGGAAGGGTATATGTAGGTTAACTGTGACTTAAAAAATTAAATTTCTCTCTTCATGTAGGAATTACCAAGATTCAGTGTAAACAGTGCTCAGGGATTGGTTGGACAGGATCTTCCAGTGTGTCCTAGGCTGGCTTTGAACTCATCATCTTTTAACAGCTTCCTGAGTGGCATTGCAAACTTGCTACATTTGGTCCACACTGTTGTTGTTGTTGTTGTTGTTTTTTTTTTTTTGGTTTTTTTTTTTTTGGTTTTTCGAGACAGGGTTTCTCTGTATAGCCCTGGCTGTCCTGGAACTCCGTAGACCAGGCTGGCCTCGAACTCAGAAATCCGCCTGCCTCTGCCTCCCAAGTGCTGGGATTAAAGGCGTGAGCCACCACGCCTGGCCCACACTGTTGGTTTTTTATTGTAATTATTCATATAAGATAATCACATTTTTATAGGACTGAGTAATTTCAATGAAATATTTAAATTTAGAGGCTTAAGTTAGAATTTTTTTCTTACTGTTATATACAACTTAACATGTTTTGTGATGTATATGAAATACCTTGACTTTTGTATAAGTGACTTGTTTAATGTGTTTAGATTAATAAACTTAACAGAATAAATCCCCCCATAAGCAACTAGTATCATTAAGCTACATCCTTTAAACATTCCAGACTACACTTAGAAATTTAATTGACTTATTTAGATGTTTGCTGTGGCACACTTACAAACCTATTAAAATACAAGCATTTGGAGCACAAAATTTAAATGTTTAATCTCTGCATCAGGGGAAAAAGACATATGCAAAGCACTTAGTTAATAAGTCAAATATATTGTCAGTCTGACATTATGAGTGTTATTTGCAAAAGTAAATTACCAAAGCTTTTTAATTTAAGTGAAATGTTAGTCATATATAAAATAAGTCATGCTATTTCTCATTTTGGCAGAACAGATTGATCTATACACACCTCAAAAAAAAAAAAAAAGACAAAAAATAGGGAAGGCTGAGACCCATGGTAAAAATGTAGAAGCCAGTGTGTGGTATGCACAGAGCTATTTTGGCAGTTAACTTATAGAGAGTATAGGTCTTGCAAATCTAAGGACAGGTGAATCCTTGAACTGTTAGCAAGATAATGGAAACTGAAACCCTTATAAATCTTGGTTTTACAGATTAATTATATATTTGAAGGACTATCAGTGAAGGAATGAACAAAGAGAAAAGTCCTAGTGTGTGCAGTAACCAGGAAGCTTAGACACTGAGTAGAATCTTTTAGTTCATAACCTGGAACCTTTTACTTTTAGTACTCATTTAGCCTTTAGGAAACCACACAATAGTATAATATAAAAATTTTAAAAAAGCCTGGGCTAATTATGTCTTTGGGTTTCTGTTTGGAAATAAATGAAAAATTTACGGAGGAATTCTCAACCTAGATCCAAAGAATCTGAGAGACTCCAAACCTACCTACCTACCTACCTTCCTTCCTTCCTTTCTTTCTTTCTTTTTTTTTTTTTTTTTTTTTTTTTTTTTTTTTTTTTTTTTTTTTTTTTTTTTTTTTTTTTTTTTTTTTTTTTTTTTTTGGTTTTTTGAGACAGGGTTTCTCTGTATAGCTCTGGCTGTTCTGGAACTCACTCTGTAGACCAGGCTGGCCTTGAACTCAGAAATCCGCCTGCCTCTGCCTCTCAAGTGCTGGGATTAAAGGCGTGTGCCACCACGCCTGGCTCCAAACCTTTTAAAAGGTGAGTTCATGGTAAATATTGAACTAGGAGCAGCTGTCAATGAGTCAAATGACAAACAGGATTAGAGAAAATGTTCTTAGGTTGAAGATTTAAAACAAAAACAAACAAAAAAACCCAACAATATATTATGTGGAAAGGCCACATAGATTTGAAAAAAGGAACAAAATATAATTTTCTAAAATTGCATTAGCATGTGGGTGTGGGTGTGCCTGTGAAAGTCAATACAACCTTAGGTGGTCTCTTTCACCATGTAAGTACCAGATGCTAGACTCAGGTTGTCAAGCTTATATCAGGTATCTTTACCTGATGAGCTGTCTCACTCTTCCCTTCCCTTAGATATAATTTTCAAAGGTGGTAAGTGAACTTAGGAGAATTTTAGATGTAGTTGCAGTCTGTCTCATAAAACTTAGAAGGGTAGAGAAGAAACTAAAATTTTGGTGGGTATTGTTGTACACACTTGTCACCAGTGCTCAGGGAGCTGAGTTGGGAAGAGTTCTAGTTTTAAACCAGCATGAGCTACGTAGGAAACTCCTGTCTTTTTTTTTTTTTTTAAAGATTTATTTTATTTATTATATGTAAGTACACTGTAGCTGTCTTCAGACACTCCAGAAGAGGGCGTCAGATTCTATTACAGTTGGTTGTGAGCCACCATATGGTTGCTGGGAATTGAACTCGGGAACTCTGGAAGAGCAAGCAGCCAGTGCTCTTAACTGCTGAGCCATCTCTCCAGCCCGGAAACTCCTGTCTTTAAAAAAAAAAAATCTAGAAAAGTTAAATAGTTTTTATTTTTGAGACATAGTCTCACTAGCTCTAGATGGTCAGGAACTCAAAGAAACACCTGCCTTATGTATGCCGGGCTTAAAGGTGTTCACTAAGCCTCAGTGAGTTGAAGTTTTTAATCAAGCATTAGTTCAAACATGATGCCTAGGAATAATTTCGAGCAGTCTATGAAATTACAGATTATAAAATAATAACCCATAGAAAACAATTTTAGGAGTAGCTATGGCTATTGTTCTTGGCACAGAGAACCAGAGTTGGCTACCAGCACTAACATCTTACAGCCCACAATTACCTGGAATCTCCAACTTCAGTGCATCTTACATCTTCTCTC
>CACVCL010034848.1:0-14995 GCA_902729485.2 Mus minutoides
TCTTTCTTCTGTTGGATCTGGCCAGCTGTATGAAACGGTCTAAACAGTTTATCTCGGTGAGTCTGCAGTGAACAGTATGCATGAGGCATGGAGTCACTCCAGAAACTGAGGCAGGAGGATAGAGAACTTGAGATGAACATTAAACCTTGGCTCACAATCGACCAACCAATGGCACCCAAGACAAACAACAAAAGCAAATAAAGTCACAGCAACTGGACTCCGTAGGTGAGAACTCCGTGTAATGAATGCTATAAGGGAAAGAAAACAGGCTCTAACCTGCACTAGATTGCTTGCTGTTCTGGGCTCTAACCTGCACTAGACTGCTGTCCTGTCCATGGGTACTGAGCCCATGGGAATCCTATAGCAAAAGTGACAGCATGAAGGGTGGGAGGAAGTGGGATGTGAAGAAGTGTGTGATGTGGACATGTCAGCTGTGGTCATCTCAGACACCCCTATCCTCATCAGAACTGCTGGCTGTAGATTTCCTCCTTACTGATTATGGGGCACCTTCATCCCATAAATTACTTCCCACCAGCTTTGTCCTCATTGTGATGAACTATCTTTGTCCTAAAGAAAATTCCAAAGCTGAATTAAAGTATCCTGCATACATGAAATAATTTCCCTGTGTGTCAATTCAATGCAGCAAGACTCATGATGCATTGAGCTAAAGATTGCTGTAGTGAAACCTTTCTACTCAAGTTTCTCAGCAAAAGAATCAGAATGTGTCCGAAAGGGCCAACCTCTACACCAAAGACCTTAGAATTCGTTTTAGCTTCTGAGTTCCAGTATTCCCATCTTCCCACGGGGAACTCTCAAAGCACATTAAGGACAGTTCTAGAGTTAAAAGAGCTAGCAAGAGTTGTAAAGTGCACCATGCTTTCCCAAGTACATAGAGTGTGAGAGATTCTGTCATGAGCAGATTTAACTAATGCTGTCTCCATATCCTTCTGCAAAAAAACATAACAAAACTGATTTGGACAAATAAGGCCAAGTTCGAAATCATTATCAGATACGCACATCCTTGGGAGCTCCAGAAAGTTTCGAATTCATGATCTGAGTGAACGTAACCAAGATGAGGTAGCCCATCTATATGATCATGCTGAACAGGAGGAAGCAGGAGACTCTACCTGCCCTCAGCAGTAGACAGACTTGCTCTGAAGTCCCTTATTATTAATAGCCACCATTTGCTGCATAATTTCTGAGTGCAGGGCTGTACATTAGTGACATGCATGGTCTCATCTAATTTTCACTGTGATATGAGGTCAGCACTAATGCTTTCCTGCTCACACGGGTGAGGAGCCTGGGGTTCCCACTAGCTGAGTGTCTTACTCAGTATCGTGACAGCAAGTTAAAGGAGATCCTGGCTGAGTCCAAAGCTAGCAGACTTAACCATTGATCAGCAGAGGCACCAGCAGTCTTTTTGGAACACACTAACTCCTGGAATGTGTCCACCTCAAGAAAATTTAAAAATGCCAATTCAGTGAGAAGAGAAATGGTCTCCATTGAAAAAGGCACTGTTGCTTCTTATTCTGAGTTTGCAAAGGTTTGGAAATAATGAAATTATATTCAATAAAACACCATGTATAAAGTACTGACAGTTACTGCTGCATGAAAACAAACGATTACATATATATTTTGTCTTGCAAATGTGCAAGAATATATTGAACATATTGAAATGTCTTTTTTGTCTATTATCAATTCTGGGTAGATTTTCCTTCCTTTGTTTTCTTTACCTTCTTTTCCTAAATGTCTCTGACCCCTTCTACACTCAGACACTGGGCAGATGCCACTAGACAATCTTGTGGGAATGGCTCAGAGAAGAGAGATGCAGAGACAGCGCATAGCCCAAAGCTGCAGGGCTCACAAGTGTGAGCTGCATGGGCACTGGAACACAGAGGCTTCATAGGCATGGAGCAAGAATACCTCCAACCTCCTGAGATGTGGCAGCTCCCAAAATCAGAGTTCACTAGTCAAACGGGACATAAGAGAAAGCAGAGGTTCAGAACATCCCAGGCATAAAGACAATTGAGGCACAAGAACACTGTGGTAGGAATTGTCCAGAAACGGGTGGTTCATTTCATTTATCTATTTATCTATGTTAACCCATTTCTCCTCCTCCTCCTCCTTCTCCCTCCCTCCCCCCCTCTCTCTAATTAGTTTTGTTAGCAATAAGTTGGGCAATTAGCCTCTTTCCATTCACATAGGAAAGAAAGTTCCTTTTGTATAACATACAAAAAACTCACGCCATCTTATAATAGCAGAAGAACCTTCTACACCCTTTCAAGGAATGTGCAGTAACAGGGATCAATAGCTCAGTCCGTGGTGTGCTCATCTGCATCTCTGTATACCTCCATCTGTATCTCTCAGTGTGTGTTCTCCCTCTGCCTTTTGACTATGCACACCTTGGTGTCCATCCACATATCTGCATCTCTCTCTAGCTACATCTATGGCCACCTCTGTATCTCTGTGTGATTCCACCTATGTCTCTAACTACCTAACAATTGACCAAGCAGGCCACATACGTGATAAGACTGAGAGTTAGAGAAGGAGGAGGCGGAGGAGGAGAAATAGGAAGAGGAAGAGGAGGAAAAGGAGAAGGAAGAGGAGGAGTAGTCATCTCAAACTCAGCCCAAGTCTGGGTTGATCACCAAGCTTATGACATATTTTTTCTTTTTTTAATAATAGATCCATTCTGGGTCTGTGGATACTACCTGTTATAGGTAGCACTGGAAAGTAAGATTTCATTGTTGGGATGAATGCAGTGCCTACTCCCATAGGCAACCATACACACACACACACACACACACACACACACACACACACACACACACACACATATACACACATACACACTGTTTGCAGGAAAGAAGAAGCCTAGAAAAGCCAATCTAAATTTTCCAGTTCACTGGCTTGGTGCATGTTGTGCATCCTAGAAACAACTGTCTGCTCACCATCGTTGTGGTGCAGGATGTTGTTGGGCATGGCCTGCCTGTCTCTTCAACCTTTCTGTAAGGAACCTTCACCCTTCAGCCTGTATAGTGACTCCACATGACCTCCTTTGTACTGTGGTGGCCACCAGAGCTCAGTGCACCTTTCAGAGTTATCAAGATTCCCTTCATCACATACTCATTGAATTGTATCTAAATTTTATTATCTTTATCTTTATCTCTCCATAAGGAAAGACACCATTAGGGAAAAAAAGTACGCTTTTGCAGAGATTAAAACATTAGAATCATGACTCATAGGTAAACGCTGATACAACGCCATGGGTTTTGCTTTGGTTTGGTTTTTGTTTTTGTTTTGATTTTTTTAGCTACATGTGTCTTTTTTTCTTTCAAATGCTGGATTCAGAAATGAATGTTAGGCCAAAACATAGCTAAGCCACAAGTTCTGTGGGCCATGCAAATCTTAGGTTTGTGGAATGATATTGAGTTTTAAGAAAGCTACAGATATACCTATTATTTCTATATTAGCCCTGGATACATGAGGATACATGTATGAAACTACAGACCTGCAACGCATATTAACTGAGGGAGTGACAGCCATACTGTATCTTTTGTGCCCCTTGTCCATAATGACTTTGGTCCTCAACCATGTCCTCCTAAAGGGAGATTCCACCTGAATCTTACACCTTTGGTTCCCTCCCATTTGTTCTAAAGTTACTTTATTGTTCTTGTGTATATCCCTCAAATGTGTGTTTCCATGTGGGTGCAGATGTGCACATGTGAGGTACATGTATGGAGATCACTAGACATTCCCAAATATGGCCTTCAGGTGCCTTCTACATTGTGTTTGAAACAAGAGTTGGCCATGATCTTCATGACCAATTTTCTGACCCATGAACTTTCAACAATTTTGCTTGTCTCTGCCTTCCACCTGACCATCTCTAGAGCATTAAGTACATTTTTATGGGGCTCTGAGGTTCCAAAGTTGAGTCCTCATATTTTGTTCCCAAAGAAATCACTTTACAACCTCCCATCTCCCTAGCCCCAAATGTGGTCTTGTCGGCTGTGTGCCCTCTTCACCACTCACTGGTCTATCTCTTAAGAGGCGAGAACTAACAACGTAAGCATCTCAGTTCATCCAACAGCATGGAGCACATCTCTCTTGTGTCTCTGAAGTAAGCTGCCATGGCTGCCACCTGGTGCTACAGTGGTGAGGGGGCCAGAGGTTGATGCTGCTTATAGCAACCACCTCAGAGGGATGACCTCAGAGGGATGACCTCAGAGGGATGACCTCAGCCGTTGCTCTGCAGAGCTTACTCACCTGTGGTTCTAAAGGGCAGACCCAGGTGCTCTCAGGCTGCTGGACACTTTTCCAAATAGATCAAAGGCACAAGACTCCTTCCAACCCACGCAGGACACCTTCAGAGAAGCCTGCTCTCAGTCATCAGCGTCATATTTGTGATTCAGTCACAAAGAAACTCCTATCACCCTTCCCCTTCCCTGTGAGCCATTCAAAGGAGCTATTGGTGTGTAACCATGTGCTCTCTTCCATAAACCTTCAGTGTCCCTTTTGATAGGAGGACTGGATGAATTAGATACGTCCAATTCTAACATTTACTGGAAAAGATGAATTATATTTATTCTACAACAAGTAATAATGGATAACCCATGTACAATAAAAAAAAAATCCAAGCAGGATAGCAAGTGGCTGCGATTCACTATCTTTCAATATACCTCTTAAGTGGTAATAGGATAACCCCTTAACATGTTGGGAGCCCATCAAGCTGCCCCTCAGACTTGACCCTGGGGTGAGCCGAGAAAGGCAGCCCTGCTTGCTGCAATTCAGCTCCCGTACCGGCCAATAATGAAGTGACCTGAAATAATATAAAAGCCTTGGCGGGCGTTTGATGATTTTTGTCTGGGATAAGAGCCGAGATCCTGATTCCGAGTCACAGTTCATTTCATTTTTCACTCCTGATGGGATCTCAGCTGTTATCTGATAAAATTGAACAACTATTACCAGGCTCTGCTGAGTAAAGCCCCTTGACTGCTCTTAACAGAAACCCTATACACTCCACTTTGTCAGCAGTTTTGAATTCATCGTCGCAACAAGATGATAGGAATAATCTTACCAACCGAGATTGACAGTTCATTTCAGAAATCAATATTTACAATTTACTTCTTTCAAAGTTCATTCGAGAGAAGATTCCATATTATCCCTCTCCAAATAAGCTGATCATATCTCAGTCGTCCCTGGAATGAGTTTTCCCAAAATGTGAATTTTTGGTAAAAATCAATGTCAGCATTGTGCACTTTAATCTTGCCCAAGATGACAGTAAATCTTTATCTTTTTATGGGTAAACGCCAGTGCCTGCTGACACCATTTCCTCTCAGAACAAAGCTCGGTCCATGTGGACTGTGGTAGATACATGCAGCTCTAATGTGGCTGGACATGTTTCAGTGGGGTCATTAATCAGACCTGGTGACAGCCACCCCCTAGCAGCAGGCTGCGGCCCAAGGCTCAGTGTGGTGAAGACAGGCACTGCGTGTCAGAGAGGAACCTCCGCTTGTGCACACGTGCAGATCTGTGATGTGTTAGAAGCAACGTGAGACGCATCTGCACACAGGATCGTCCTCATACATAACAGCCATTGTGTGGCACATTGTAAGCTCTGATGCAGCACGGGGGCAGTGGTGGCTGTGACCACCAGGAGCCAGGATGCTTCACAGGATTTAATGAAAACAGGAGAATGTGGGTGTGATCTCATCTATAAATGTTCACCCGCGTGGGCTATTATGTTTGTTAAACAGAACAGCTGACGCATGTGACTTAGAACAGTAGGGGAGTGATCCCAAGAAGTGGAAATATGAGGTTTCTGCAGAAAGGCAAGATGCCATTTTTCAAAGTGTTCATGAAACAGGTATGTGAGGAAGTCAGGTTCTGGGAAGCTTTCTCTTAAGCTAAAACAGCAGAGAAGAGGTTGATATGGTGGCAGAAGAAGGAGGACCAAAAGGCTAAGGACCAGAAGGATTTCAGGAGACACAGACTGGCTTCTATTAAGTGCGGTAAGCACACTGGCTGCCGGGAGGGGCAAGAGAAGGGCCTGTATCAAAATCAGACTAACTTACGCGTGCTGAAGGTCAAGGCACTGGGTCTGAGAGGGAAGGTCCAGGTCCAGAGTCCCTGACGAAGCCTGGAATTTTCCCCATGCAATGAGAATGAGGGTCTCTATATTTTCTTCATGTAGAGTCCAAGCAGGAAGGATAACACGTGTGTGTGTGTGTGTGTGTGTGTGTGTGTGTGTGTGTGTGTGTGTGAGCTTAGGATGAACACATGATCGCTCTGAAGGATGAACTGAGATGTTACTGTCAACTGTCAACCGAGACCACTCCTAATATTAACACACTAAGCTAAATGTGTCTCTGTAGACTCACGCATTTCTCCTTATTCAGTAAGTAATTTGATGAAAATTATGAATACAATCCATATAACCCCAGGTTTGCTAATGCAACATTATTCTTGGGAAATTATAAAAAGAATAGCCAATGCAAATTTTATCTAAATTTTGGATTTAGGACATGTCAGAAGGAGTGTACTTGAAATATTATAAGAGTGTTAGATACAGGTTTGAATATGATTATTTTTCTATTTCCTGATATTGGGTAACCACAGGATACAGTCCACACATGCTTGCTGGAAATCACTAAAGATCCTGAAAACTGCATACACACACACACACACACACACACACACACACACACACACCTCACTACTGGAGGAGCTTGGCTTTCAGCAATTCAGCTGCCCGCAGAGGCCGGCATGCCCTCAGAAATGCCCACCCTGTCCCTCCTGAGTAACTGCACACTGCAGTTCTTGCAAACATCAAAATAAAACCCCAGTTTCCCTGGGAGGGAGGCAATGAGCTCTTTTTTTCCCCCAGGAGAAGCGTGCTGTCCTAAAGCATTCTGCCTGTGCATGTGTCTGATGAGACAGACAGTGAAACTGAGCCAGCCTGGAAATTGAAATCCATTTGGTTTTCTCGATCTTCCGAGCTTCTCCTACTGGAAGGTGATATGTCTAATTGAGGCCTACTGTAGAGAAGCATGTATCTAATTTATAGACCAAAGCTTGCTGTCTGCTAAGCCTATTGATCCTCCTGGCTGTTAATGATGGCTTAAAAATAATCACAACTCCTTCTTGCTCAGATATATAATTTAATATTTAGGGAAAAAACCCGCATGAACCACTAGCTTTTAGTTGTTCTAAAATCATAAAATAATTAATGAAGTGTGGCAGCTGCCTCTCACTCACACCTGCCTGTCTCTCGTTGGGTTTTCTAAGGAAAATCCAGACTTGCTTTACCCCTGGTCTAAGGCAATGAGGGGTGAGGTAAGGATAGATGATGGACAATGGATCTTGCGCATTGAGTTGTTAAGCTGTCTCTCTGCACATATCTTTCTTTGGAACAACCTAGATAATACATTGCAGTGTGAATCATGTTCAATGGCATTAAATAATGTCAAGGGATAGGGTTAATGTTTGAGGCAGAGAACCCACACCATAATGCAGTTCATTCAGTCTCCATATGGATCTAAGTGGCCCCACCCAAAACATTGCAACCCACAGTTCACTTTGTTTTTTGCCCAGAGACCAGAGGAATCAGTCATAGCTAATTAAACAGGTCTCCAGGAGAACACCACTTTGGAGATGAAGTGGTTGTAGAGTTAGAAATGGGGTTTTCCTAACAATAAACATTCCTCAAAGTTAATGCCTACACACACAAATTGGGCAGCACAATTACGCCGTTTTTCTACGAATATGTAACTGTGAGTACTCAGATGTCATCTATATCAACCTCTCTCCTGTAGAAAAGCCTACATATCATACATACATCAAGGCTCAGGGAGGTGGGCTGGAAAGAACATAAGAGAGCTGTGAAATACTGTCCTTTAGATATAACATGGCTGTTACACACATGAACTCACAGCACTTCACTGCCTACAGAAGACCTGCCCAAGGTCAACCAACTCAGAATTCCAATTTGGATGGGAAGAAATTCTTGTGGCTCCCCCCCCCTCCTGTCTGCAGCTGAAGAGCTGTTGGCAGATGGTGGTTGGTAAGGGAGCTTCAAAGAGTTGTTTTCATTTGGGGACATAGCCACTGATAAGTTGTCCATGTCCCTGGTGGATGCTACACACACACACACACACACACACACACACACACACACACACACATTGGCAGTACTAACTAGGCTCAGGGTATCATTAAGAACCCAAAGATGGAGAACAGAAGTTGAGAGGGAAACAGGGTAGGGACCCCTAAGAAGAAGATGGAGAAAGGTGGTAGTAGATATTACCAAGATATAATTGTATGAACATTTGAGATTTTTAGAGTAAATTAAACATATTATTTAAAAGTTAAAACAAAAAACAAAAACAAATAAAAATATGTTAAAACCACATATTGCTTAGATAGATTAAAGTTATATGCTGCCACTAAAAGAAAAGTCTACAGGTGCTAAGTGAAATGAGAAATTGCAGCTATTTCTAAATACTTGACCATTTTCTAAATTGATTAATACTTTGATTAAAATTTTAAAATTTTAAAAATTGTGACTTGTAGCTCTTATTTAGGGCAATGTCTGCTGTGGTTTGAGGGTGTTGTATACCAGAGTGGAGCCTAGTCTAATGGTTGTGTACGAACCTCTGCAGTCAAGGGCTTCATGCTGCTCTCTGTATCAGTGTCGATGCTCCCGGGAGTGGGTGGATTCCAGAAACAATGGTTTGTGCTAAGAGAGAGCCCAAACCCTCCCTGTGTCACCAAATGACTTTCCCTCTCCTGCATGTCCCACAGGGAGGCATATCATCAGCCATGTTACCATTCCCTCAGAGAGCTCTCACCAGAGGCTACACACACACACACACAAACACACACGCCTGATAGAGGACTTTTCTTAAAGTCAAACGAAGCAGATGGTGACAATATTCAGAGGCATGTCTAGACAGTTCAGTTCATGCTGAGTACTAAGTAAACAAACAAATGGGTGAAATTTGCAGTTTATGTGCATAATTTAATTTTATCTGCATTATATAAATTGTGTATCTGTTCAGTATAAGGCTCTCATTACAAGTGGCATGAGCTAACTTACTTGGGAACTGTGGGCATTACCAATGAACAACTCAGCACAAGGAGGCACACAGAGTGTGGTCTTAAGAGTCTCTGTCTGACATGGCTCTGGGAAAAGAAAAATGATATAGCAGTCACAGCATCTTCCCTGCTTATGTAGAAGGGAGTAAGATTCAAAATAGAAAAAAATCATATTTGAACACATATGTATAAAATATGAAGTACCTGACAGCTCAGTCAGCAAAATCAAGCAAGGGGTCCCAAGTTCAGGCTCCAACAACTATGAAAGAAGCTGGGCATAGGCATCTATAATCCAAGCCTAAGGAAGCAAAGAGCAGGATCCTGGGAGCTTGCTAGAGAGCTAATCTTGCCAAATCAGTGAGTTCCAGGCTCAGTGAGAGGCTCTGTCTCAAAACTAAGATGGCAGCCTCAGGAGACAGCTTTGTGGGTTAATTATCTGTTCCACATGGGATCATGATGGGCTGAGTTCATGTCTGTAAAGCCTACATGAAAACCCACATGTGGGTGAGCTTGTAACTCACCAAGCAGAGACCTGAGGATGTCTGAAGGTCACTGGCTAACCTACTTGATGAGTGTCAAGTGCAGGGTCTCAAATGATGGAAGTGGAGAGAGATCACGGCAAGAATTTTACCATGGCTGAGTGGTGGTGGTGCACGCCTTTAATCCCAGCACTCAGGAGGTGGAGGCAGGCAGATTTCTGAGTTCGAGGTCAGCCTGGTCTACAAAATAAGTTCCAGGACAGCCAGGGCTACACAGAGAAAAAAAAAGAATTTTACCATGAAAACACTACACAGCACTTGAGTCTGTGACTCTGCTGGCAGCAAAGAGCTCAACCTGAAGGAGGATCAACCCAGAAATCTTAGCAAAGACAGAAGGACTCTCCTCAGGTACCAGGTCCTTCCCAGGAGGACTTTCCTCAGGAAGGTTGGGCTTCCCTTTGGCATGGTGGCCAAGCATCTGAAATAAGTCACGAGAGAATTTAGACCAGAGCAGTATAGTAACTTCGAAGATGGGCACAAAGTATATTTTAAAATGTAATTCTCTGCACATCCAAACACAGTGCTATTGGTTTCTGTAGCCACAAAATGTATTATTTTACTATTTAGAGCCTTGTAAGGAACTGCTACTTAGAACCGTGAATTTTGTTACCTGTGCATGTATATGTGTATATATATATATATATATATATATATATATATATATATATATATATGTATATGTATGGGTAGATGAATAGATGCATGGATGGATGCATGGATGGATGGATGCATGCATGCATGTATGCACATGTGCAGGACAGCAGCACCACATCTACAGATGGTGGTGAGAGAAGAGCTAATGGGAGGTGGTTTTTCTCTTTCTATCATGCAGGACTGAGGGATTAAACTCAAATACCTTTACCACTGAGCCATCTTACCTGTCCCTGCCTTCAACCTTCAAGCATGAAGACTGTGGTGTGTGTGTGTGTGTGTGTGTGTGTGTGTGTGTGTGTGTGTAAGTCTGAAACATTGCACTAAACCTTGATGAAATGAGAGCTTGGATTCCTTTTTCTCTTAAAAAACAAAAAACAAATGTGGGTTAAAGCCAAAATGTAGACCAGTTCAAGTGCTTCCAGACCTTTGTGTGATGCTTTTGAAACCTGAATCAAATCCTCCTAAAAATACACAATGCAAGGAAGCAGCAAGAAGAGAAGACATGAAGACAAAGGGACCAAAAAACACGTCGTAATACTGTTGGATTTCTAGTGAGAAATAACTTCTGCCTGTTCATAATTTTAATGTGAATGGTAAGGTTCAGGATGGAAGCCAAGACCTGGGCCTTCAGAGGTCACGCTGGAGAGGCACTCATTTGATTACACAAAGCACTTTGAACTCATATTGTCTCAGTGCCTCTGCATCAGAGGTGAGGTTAGGGTATGAGGAAAGGGGAAATGCACTCCATTGCCAGCAGGGTCCCAAGGACAATGAACTGGGAAACAATCACAGAAAGGCCAAGCCTGTCACTCACCAAGTGTCCAAAAGGGAAATTTTGATTTTTTTTTTAAAAAATAAAAGGTAATTTGATCCATCATAGCTGAATGTGACATCAGAAGACAGCCCATTGTGACTTGATAGATCCATAATAGTGCTTCAAGGAACAATATCCAAGACCCCTCAGGTCTGGGTGGATGGATCGATTTCATCAGAGTTAATGAATGTATAACAATAAAGTTCTCCAATCAGAGGCCATTGACAGAAATACCACCTGCCTTCCTGAGAAATATCAATGGTGCTACTTTTACCTATGAGTGGTCTCTTTATTCATATTCACCATCCCCCCAACAAAAGGACTTTTCGAGATCTTTAAGAACTGCCAGTCAGGGTTCTGGCTTAGATGGAGACAGGGTAGCTTGTTGATGATTCTGTAAAGCAAAAGTATGAGGTACACACACTCAGGAGGCCTCACTGGACCTGGAGCATATAACAAATAAATAAGCTTAAAAATACCCACAAAACAAAAACAAAACAAACAAACAACAAAAAACAAAACAAACAAACAAACAAAAAACAGCGACTGCTAAGTATATCTCAGTTAAATTGGTACTCTAATTTTCCATATTTACTGAGTGTATCTGTTCCTCAGAACATTATTTATCCTGTACCAATGTCCTACCCAGTTGTTGTGTGGCTTTTCATGGGGAGATGTGAGTAGACATCTATTGCCCCCAGATAGTATATCAAGGACCGACTGACAACAGGCCACATTTTATCCACATCTATCTTAGTGAACCAGTATAGCTTCTGGGGATAACTATAGGAGAACATATGTGAGAAGTTGCCCACAGCAACATGGATAACCCAAAAGCAGCTGTCATTGAAAATCCCATTCCAACATGGGTGAGGGCTGGCCAATGCTGCAGCTCTGGAGCTATCTGTAGGTAGGAGAGTGTTTCTTGTATCTTAACAATTGTTACTGCTCCCGTTGAGAAAGGGACTTGCGAATCTTGTAAATTTCAGGAATTGGCTGAGACTAGTGAGTTGTTTTTGTGTTTTGTTTTTATTTTTGTTTTTTTTCCTGAGCCTTGTAAGTTGTATTTTCTTCTGGATTCGAAAATGAGACTGTTTTCAGGAAATAAATAAAGCACTTGGATTCAGAAGAAATTGGTACATAAAACCAGCCAAACACCCAAACAATATTATTCCTCTCTCCATATCAGCTACCGGACAGCCAGTAGAGAAAGCCAATAATACATTAAGCTAATCTTCGAATTGAGAGTGGGTGGAAGGGAGAGTACACTGAACTGACAACCAGAGACACTGGTCCAAATCCCTCTCTCACACTGTCAGCCTTCAAGGCCTTGTGAAATAGCTCCTGCTTCACTGCCTAGAACTGGGTAAAACAGGTTTTAGGTGAGGTGCCTTTGCGAACACATGTACCTCTTAATAGATCAGTTAATTAAACCTAATGCAATGATCTAATTTAAAGAATCACCCTGCAGCTTCTGGGTTGAAACAGACTTGAGTTTCTAGATTTCCATATTCTAAGCCAGAAAGCTGATATGAGCTCTCATTTTCATAACTGTACCCTAAGTTTCCTGGTGTGTTGTTGCTTGAAGTGCTTCTCCGACAAACATGATCAGCTGGCACAGAAAAGGCAGATCGAGTGAGATGTGTATATTCTTAAGTGATTTGTATTTTTTTTACAGTGCTTCAGACCTTGCATGTGAAAGTGTGTGACATCAGAAGGTAACAAAACAAAGTCATCATTGTGTAAGTTAGTGACACCATTGGAGCCTAAGCAGCTTCCGAGCTACAAGTCATTATTGTATAAATGAATGACATCATTGTAATTCTTCACGAATCTCAGCCTGAACCATTTCTGATCTATAATTTCCTCCTCTAGGTCATAAGAGCTAATATAAAGGTATTTTACAAAGCTTTTCTCACCCCTCTTCATGGTTGTGCTTTTTAGAATGTGGCAGGCAGGTATGCCTGATCTGTGATCTGTTCTTCTTTTGGTGATTTTACAATGTTCCCTGCTCATCTACTTCAGTCTGAGATGATTTCCTGAGGGAGTTATTTTTACCGAGGGTGCCCTAGCTGGCTATGCAATTTAAAACTTGACTATAGAGATTTAAAACATAAATCACATAAATACACCACTAAGAACAAAGAAGAGGAACAGCAAATAAACATTTTTCGGAAGATAATCTTTTAAATTTTTTTATTTGTTTGTTTGTTTGTTAAGTTGTCATGGAGGGTAAGATCCCAGGAGCCCTTCCATCAGGTTCACAGCCTGGAATCCCTTGTGATTTCCCCCTTTCATTTCTGTGCTTTAATATGTTGGTGATAGGAGTTGAAGTCGAAACTAAAGCTCTGACAAACAAAAAGAAAAACAAAACTCCCACACCTATGCTAACCTTTTTTGCAAGCTTGATTGACAGATCAAGACTTCTTGATGGTAAGAGGCTGTAATGATCCAGGTTGGGAATTTGGATCAAAGTTCCTGAAAGAAAGTGTGTGAGGAGAGCTGAATTACCTTGAGCTAACCTTAGGCTTTTAATAGCCATTGATAGGCCGCATCCTTATGTTTGGCTTAATATCCTTGTGGCTATCAGGTAAATCCTTTGGAATGTACCCACACCCTGGGCTAAGACTGTTACCAGGCGGTATCTCAGGCTATGACAGGGAGTTTCTAGATTTGTTTTAACTGCAAATCTTTCCACCAATGTCATTTCAGAAGTACCTTGGTTTGTGACTTTCTTACCCAACTATAAAACTTAGTTAAACAGTTACTATTTTAGAATTTGGGGCCACCTGAATCTATGTTCCCAGGCTATGATCACTTGTATTTGGCTCCAGAATAAGTTCTCTTATTCCCTTTGAGGCAAGAGCCACGTTGTTGCACAGACAGGAACAAGGAGACCAAGGGTCTTAGTCTAAGCCTTGTCAAAGTTACTGCTGCCGTGTGGTGATTGACCGGCCAAGGACACAGGCCATCTGAGACCTATGTAGAACAGGATTAAAATCTGGCATGAATTAAACACCTGGTATGAATAGGATGGAGAATTAGCGGGCTCTTGAGTCATTTTGCCAAACTCGTCCCTAAGGTAAGGACAGGAGCATCACCAGCCCTCCATCTGTGTCCCTGATCCTGAGCCAGGGCTTCTTATAATGGACCCTGTCATTGGGCCAGGGACACTCAAAAGCAAATCAGAATTCCTCAGCCTGATGTGATCTTCTGGTGAAAATCTTCACCTTAAATACTGAGAGAACCCTTCGTCCACTCCACCCATCCGCCATCCTGGATAATGAATGCAAGGGAGGAACACAGTAGCCAGCTACTGACTGAGCTGTCATATGCAGAATCTCACTCAGCACAAGGACAACTTGTCTAGTGTGAAAAAGAGGTGGGGCACAGGGTGGCACACAGAGCTCTAGTAGACAGAGAGTCCCTTTCACTAATTTATTCCATTTTACGCATGAATTTGTCAGACAATATCAAATGGAGAAGACTTCTGGCTTGCAAAAAAGAGGGAAAGCAAATGTTCATTCATTCTGCCTTTGGGATAAGTATAAATCATAAAGGAGGTAACAAGTCAGCCACGTGCAGTTTTGGGGAGCAAGTGCTTGAGAGACTTGGAGAGAATGGATAAATAATTTCTAAGTTGAAAGCACTCCTGTCTGCAAGCACTCTGCCGTACCGTCTGAAGCGCCTCGTCCCAGGCACTGCACTTCAGGGAGGGTTCTTGTTTGCCACAGTCTCTCTGCTTTTGGTTTTCTTCTCTTGTCAGGATATCACTGAAGGGATCACCTCAGGAAATTTCTTGTGCTGGTCACTTGATTGTATGTGAGGAGCAGTGGGACCAAGAACTGAAGATCTCTATCCACTGTGGGGGCAGGGGGGGCACTGAAAGGAA
>CACVCL010034849.1:0-14907 GCA_902729485.2 Mus minutoides
GATAATCTTGAGCTCGGAGAACTCTGTCTTAATCTTCTGGAATCCATAGCCGGTATGCTATCAAGACCTCCATACCAAGATCCAGATCAGAGACTTCTATATCCAAGCCTCCAGGTTAGGGTCACTGGTGAGCCTTCCAAATCTGGATTGTAGCTCATTCCAAATATAGTCAAGTTGACAACCAGGGATAGCCACTACAGACGGGATTATCAAGAAATCGTGTTTTCGAAATATAGTTAATAACATGGAGGAACTACTTATGATAATATGATACTTCAGCTAAGAAGAGAGAATGGAGCTGGGGAGAAGGCTCAGCAGGTCATGTGCTTGCCACACAAGTGGGAAAACATGAGTTTGAACTCTGGCATCGGTGTACTGTACTGCTGGGAGTCTGGGGCAGGGGGCTTCCTAAGCAGCCGGTCTCTAGCTGAATCAGTGAGCTACAGGTCAGGGAGGGACCCTGTCTCAGAAAAGCAAGGTTGAGAGCCACTGAGAAATGACACTCGATGCTGACCTCTGACCTACAAAACAACATAGAGAGAGACAGAGACAGAGAGACAGAGAAGGCAGAGATAACGGGTGTGGTAGTGCACGCCTGTAATTTTATACCTAGGCAGTTAAATTTTGAGTGTAAGGCCACCTTGGGCTATATAATGAAGTCTATCTCCTCCCTACCCCCCCCAAAAAAAAACCAGAGGGAGGGCTATGCTATACTATATACTCTATAGTATGGTCACAACAATCATTTATCGTGGAATTGAAAGGAAAATGCTTACAGGGATACACCACACTAACTCAGGCGATCTCAGTGTGGTAGAAGAATGGGTGACTTCTTGTATTCTCTCATCGCTACTTTTCCCTACATTTAATTTTTTTAAATAAACCTGGGTTCTGCTAATAATTTTTTTGTTTGGTTGGTTGATTTTTTTTTTTAATTTTGACAAGCAGAGTAGAGAGAATGGAAGCCTGATCTAATCTGAGATGTCTCCGGACCCTATTCGAGGCTTTGGAAGAATGCTGACTACGCTTAGCAAGACAGCCCATCCGTTCTGTAAGGCTGCACCAGTTGCCTGAGTTGGGGATTCCAGAGAGGATGCTGATGGGGGAATGCAGTGATATTGGGATCCAGCGACCACAGGGTCTGGGAAGTGTTGACCTGTCCAGCATTAGTGGTCCTGGACGCAAGAGCCTGAATCAGGACTGAAGGGTCAGTAAGGGGGCCGACTCCAAAAGCAGGGCCCAAGTTCAGGGTCAGAGCTCGACGGAGGGCAAACACCAGGCTCTGGGCTAAAGGCTCCACAGTGAAAGCGAATGGGCCAGCCCCGAGGACAGTAGCGAGAGATCCCAGGAACCCTTGCAGCCCTAGAGCAGAGAAGACTCCAGAAATTAGTGCTATTGTTGGGTTTTGGTTTGATTTGATTTAGACAGGGTTTCCTTTGTGTAGCCCTATAATCCTGCCTGTCCTGGAATTGGCTCTGTAGACCTGGCTAGCCGTGAACTCAGAAATTCACCTGCTTCCTGGGTATTGGGATTATGCACCGTGCCACTCAACTCTAGAAAGCGTAGTTGATTCTCTAGGTCAGTTCTTCCCAAGAGTAAACAAGCCAAGCTGCTGAGACTCGCTCTCAGACACGCCCGGCTGTAAAGAAGACTCTGAAAGCCAAGCTATGGCCCTGAAGAAGTATAAACTAAACTGAGTCTCTTGGAAGGTACAAGCTCCAAACCTGAGGTCGTATTTGATTTCATTGTGCCCTCTGCTGGTAAGTGTCTGAACTGCATGCACCTGTCAGACAACGGGGAAAATAGTCTTACACACACACACACACACACACACACACACACACACACACACACGGACAGCAGTGTAGGCAGGGCTCTGAAGCTGAGGTTTACTTCAGGTGCCAGATTATCATCTCAAGTAACACATTAAAGAAGTTCATTTAATTAAAAAATCAAAATGCTTTAATCCAAACATATAACATGAATACTAAAGTTGCCCCAGACTCCTTCCAGACATACTGTCTTATGGGGGCAATATCAACACACTTACAGTGAGATCAGAGGCAGAAGAGTCCACCAGAAGTACGCAGGCTAGCTAGCCTGGACTTTGCTTTGCATCGGCAGAAACAGCGAGACCCTACCACCACAGGGTGGGAGACAATACCAAGCCCAAAAAGCTGTCATCTGATTTATACATGCATGCAGTGATATGCGCACATCTGCAGACACACCCACACACTAATGTTAAGATATTTTCATTTTAGCCGGGCGTGGTGGCGTACACCTTTAATCCCAGCACTTGGGAGGCAGAGGCAGGCAGATTTCTGAGTTCGAGGCCAGCCTGTTCTACAGAGTGAGTTCCAGGACAGCCAGGGCTATACAGAGAAAACCTGTCTCAAAAAAGCAAACAAACAAACAAACAAAAAGATATTTTAATTTAAAAACATAAAGCTTA
Organism: Mus minutoides; assembly: GCA_902729485.2. Taxonomy (NCBI): domain Eukaryota; kingdom Metazoa; phylum Chordata; class Mammalia; order Rodentia; family Muridae; genus Mus; species Mus minutoides. Next base: position 2,456 of record CACVCL010034849.1, read on the forward strand.
CAGACATCAATGCAATAAATAGTAATATGGTGCTGGGGCCCATGCATACATTATGTGATATTTAAATGCATAGAGCATCTATTTCTTTCACTTTTAATCACTTCTTTATGGTTAAAAGTTGAAGCCCTTTCGACTAGTTTTCTGAAACACACAGTTCACACACTGAGGTAATGTAGAACGCTTTCTCAGCATGTACGAGGCTCTGGGTTTGAGACCCAAAAGAAGAAAAAGTCGCCTATGATAAGACCTTCCAGCGGTTTCTGGAGTCTCCTGTCCTTTCGGTCATATTAGGGTCACTCCTAGGCATCCCAAGCAATGCTGGTCTTGAAGCCACATTTAACACAGACCAGAGTCCTTTAAACCTTCCCACTTGTAACTTTTTTGCCTCTGAGACAGAGGCTATGTAGCCCTGGCTAGCCTGGAACTTGCTACGTAGTCCAGGTTGGCCTCTAACTCACAGTCCTCATGCCTCTACCCACTCTGGTGCCGTTTACAGCCCTCCCCTCCTTACAGCTCTCTGCTTCCCTCGCCCTTCTCCTCTGTCTCAAACTGCTGTCAAACAATCCAGTTGACGTTCAGCGCCCAACCACACATCTAAGTGTGGCTGCCGCCGTCGGTCCACCGCCTTAGCCATCTCCACAGATCTGCTGCTTCTTCGTGTAAACAGCCTCCCAAGAGTAAATCTAACTTCTCCCTTTACCACCAAAGTAGGCAAGACAAGACCGAAGGAAGACTTCTATTGAGCCTCATGTTACAACATCCAGGGAGGCAACATGGGAGTGTCCTCCAGCCAACACACCGAGCAAACTTGGAGCAGCCTGTTATATAGAGCAAGAGAGATTCGGATAACCATAGCACACCCGGGTACTGATGAAGGTTTGGGTTGGCACCAGTCACCTTGCCTCTTTAACATCCACCTTACAACACAAGAGTTTCTGTCTGCTGGACCATCAGGGGAAATAGCCCCACCTGGCCTAGGTAGAAATGATCGCTGGGTTCTCTGAGATGATAGCAAAAGGTCTGGTACAAAGTGCTGGGAACTGCCGAGGCAGACAACTGGGATTGTGTATAGTTTTCTCAGTGTGTCTATAGAGTACTCAAAATAGCCCTGCCCTGCGGGCTGTTTGACTACCCAGTCCTTTTGTTCTAAGTAGCTGTTAATTAGGGAATCAGATTTCCTGTCCCTCAAACTCTCACTTAGGAAAAGGGACATAAGGAATACCTACATCAACAACCTAAAGAACTCATCGTTAATACTAATTAAAAACACTAATTAATAACAATGTGTAACACCAGCCCTGGGTCCCAAACCCCGTGTCCCTCCTCTGTGGCACTTGGACTCTCTCCACGACCAGTGTCCTGTCTTTTTAAAATTTTTAACTACTTTATTTATGTTTACATGTCTGAGTTTGCACACCACGTGTGCTTACAGGTACCCTGAATGGTTGTTAGCCGCCATGTGACTCCCCTGCTCTTCACTGATGAGCCCTCTCTCCAGCTCCTCAAGGGTAATTTTAACACAGTATTAGCCACCATCATCAGTCCCTTGTCATCAGAGGGAAAGAAAACAAAAACAAAAACAACAACTACAAAAAATACCGCACACATTTAGATCTCTTTAGGCAAAGAACTATTTTCAAGAGAGCTACAAAGTCCAGAAAGTAAAGAAGATCATAAACGCTGTGTACACATGAACATCTCAGTCCCAAGCGCCATTCCTGCTTGACACAAATACTTCTTCCCAATTATAATTTTGCATTCTTTTAAATTTTTTAAATTTTCAAATTTTCCCCGAGTCTTTAATGTCCAAGATCACTGTCTTAAGTTACTGATAAAAGCCCAACAGCAGCTACTTAGAATTCCCTCAAGTAAACTATTTTAAGTTTTGCCCACGTTTAACCAATCCTTGTACCAAACGGCCGAAATAAGTACCCTTCATGCTCAACTTCTCCCGTAGGAAGTTGGTCCCGATAGGCTTCCGTAGCCTTTTTTTTTTTTTAAGTCACTTCCGTTCTGCCCCGGTCGCTTTGGTGGATGCACTTCCGGCGGTGGCGACTTGGACGACTGAAGGAAGATGGTGAGTGACTAAGGGTTTCGGCTGATCGTCGCAGGCACTCCTGCGCCCCAAGGCGGGTGGACGAGGCGATGCGATGTTCGGGTTCATCGCGGGTCGGAGCGGATCGCACTCCCCGGCGGACGCGGGCAGGACGCACGGCGCCCGGGGAGAGACCGGCTGTGAACCGGCCGGGTCGGCGCTGAAGGGCCGAAGGCGAGCGGGGCAGCCCGGCCGACGCTGGGGACAGCGGCTGAGCCGCAGAACCAGCGTCGTGTTTCCCCGCCGACGGCTCAGCGCTCTCCGGCTTGGTTTCCGATGTAGGCACGGAGGGTACCGGGCGAGCAGGGTTGATGGTGGCCCTTCCATTCTAGAGAAGGGAGACAATAAACATGCCAGGGAACAGGACCGGGCCAGATCGCTACGTGGCTGGGTTTTGTTAGGGTGTCCGCCGAGGACCCTTCGTGGATGTGAAATCTGAGTAGAGGCCTAAAATTAAGGTTGTAAAGGAGTAATCTGTACTGGTATCTGAGGGAAGCCTGGGCAGGACAGAGGGTCAGAAAATGCAAAAGGAGGCAGCCCTGAAGTCCGCCTGAATCATGAGCTGCCAGGCCAATGCATCTGCATGTAGGTGAAGGCCAGAACACACAAAGGACCTGTGATGACTTTGAAAAGTATTCCGAACATTTTCCCCAGAGTTGTTTTTCTTAGAACAACCCCGAAGATTATTATTAATGTCCCCATTTTACTGAGGAAACGGAAATGCAGTAAGCGACCGTTGGTGGGGCACAAATCCTTTCTTTTCTAGAGCAGTTGAGAAACACTCTGGGTTTGCTAGACAGCAGAATTTAGTGTGATTTCTGTCTAACAAGCTTTGTGACAATATACAACTCCGTTAACCTCCCTAGACCTTGGTCCTTTTATCTGTCTGTATATTAAGAGGGCTTTGAGAATCAAGTGGCTCAGAGGTAAAGAGCACTTGCTGCACTTTGAGAGAACTCAAGTTTGGTTCCCAGCACCCATGCCAGGTGCTGGGAACAAAGGCTCCAGAACCGTCTGTAACTCCAGCACTGAGTAGGTCCGAGCTTTGTGTTTGGCCTAATATGTTTGGCGTCATTTCTGATGTGGTTTTGCCTTGGTACTGAAGCTGCCAGTGTAATAGTGAGAGGTGCTTCCCTAGGGTGGTGAATCAGTAAGTCCACGGTTACTCCTGTTTCAAGCTCCACTGTTGGGCGGATGCGATGGCGCTCCACATTAAGCCTGACAGCTTGAGCTTTATCTCCAGGACCCACAAGGCAGAAGGAAAGAATCCCTGGAAGTTGCCCGCTGGCTTCCTCACGTGTGCCCGGGCATGCGGGCACAGACCCACACGTACACTAAACCACGTATTTTTGCACAGGAATTTAAAAGACCACCATTTAAGGCGCTGCCCTGTGTTAAGCATTGTTTTAAAATCAAAAATCCCGGTGAGCTTTTCATACATTTTAAGATGACAGCTTTTCAGATCAGGAAGGAAGTCTTGTCCAGGTCCCAGGCTGTCAGGATAGGAGCTTGGTAGGTTGCTGTTGAAAGTCTTCTGAGCCCTGTGGATCTCTGGAGAGAGTAAATGGCCATGCGTGACGAGACTGTTTTCATAGTCTGGTAGGTAGCTGATATTAGAGGGTGGCAAGTCTGAACGTCCCAGTTGAGAGGGGTGCTTGTCTGACTGCCAGCTTCCTTACTGGCTCCTCATTGTCACGTGGCTCTTGGTTCTGAGAGGCAAGTAATGTCTACATAGTAAGTGCGTGCCTGGGCTGCCAGGTACTCAGCTTCCACACACTACAGTGCGGGGTGTGCTTGTGTTTTAGAGCCAAAGTACCAGTAGGATGTTCTTTTGAAATGATAGTATTCTGAATTTATGTGTGTCTTGTCTTTTTTTTAATCCTCCAGGGTCAAAGTCAGAGTGGAGGCCATGGTCCTGGGGGTGGCAAGAAGGATGACAAGGTAACTAACAAGTAATATCTGATCGTGCCCTTGAAACTGCCTTAGGTCTCCGCGAGGTCTTTATGATGCCTCAAACTTAAGAAGCAAAGTGATGTAGTGATCTCGGAAACCTAACTGGTCTCATTCTTAAAGAACTTAATGTCCTGAGTTAATGATTTTTAATCATGAACATTGTGGAAGTTTTAAAGTAGATCACCTATAAGTGTTTAACTTACTGTGGTGTGAGAAGCGCCTCACCTCACCAAACTTGACAAAATCAGTTTTGACCTTGGTCTGCTTATTGAAAAAATCTGAGTCACTGCCATCTCTCTAAAGAGATTACACTTGCTTGCTCCAGTTAGGTCTTACTGAGAGCAGGAATGTGAAGTCTGCTTTTTAAAAGGTGGTCATTTTGCAGATTCAGCAGGGTGTGTGTGTGTGTGTAACCATAATCAAAAAGAGGCCATTGTTGTGAGGTAGGGAAGAGAGGAAGAAGAAAATAATGTAACCATACTTTAATTTAAAAATTTATTAATAAAAGAAATAGTTATTTTAAATATCCTAAAAGATGAGAACATTTGTACCCCTAGACTTAGGTGGTAGCAATACAAAAATAAATGTCCTTTTTCTGGTTTCCATTCTTTTTCCTACTCTTCTAAAAATTGAAGGACAAGAAAAAGAAATACGAACCTCCTGTCCCAACTAGAGTGGGGAAAAAGAAGAAGAAAACGAAGGGGCCAGATGCTGCCAGCAAACTGCCACTGGGTAAGGAACACTCTGCTCTTCTGCTGTCCCCACCCCCACCCGCCCCCAGGAAAACGCGTCTGCATGTAGCTTGGAGTACAAGGGAAGGCAGGGAGTACTGGGGAGCCTCTGGTTATAACCGCGTTCTACTTACTAACTGGGTTGGCATAGAAGTTACATGAGTCTGTCTCATGCTAACCAGTCACCGTGAGCCATGGTGCACACCTGTAATCCCAGCACTCAATCCACTGAGTTCCAGACCAGCCAGGGCTGCACAGAGAGGAAAGGAAGGAAGGAAGGGAGGGAGGGAGGGAGGGAGGGAGGGAGGGGAGAGAAAGGAAAGAAAGAAAGGCAGGCATCCTAGTCATTGTCCCTAAGTAGCTAACCTCTCTGAGGTATTAAACCTGTAGGTCATTTATTGCTTTTCAGTGTGCATGTAAGGGTCAGAGGACAACTTTTGGGAGTTGGTTCTCTCCTGTCACTGTTCTAAGGATGGGACTTAGGTCATGGCTTGCCCAGCAAGTCCCTGACTCACAGCACCTCTCTCCTGACGGCCCTGTTGGTTGTGAGCAGGGTCTCGGGTTTGCAGTCCAGGCTGTCCCTGGGTCTGTGGTGCTCCTCCTGCATCAGCTTCCCGAGTGCAGGGATGAACGCACCCCAGTGGAAACAGCGTGTAAACTGCTGATCCAGTGTCACAGACACTTTCAGGCTGTAAAGGGAAGTATCGCTATACTAACGTTTGGCTATGTCTGAACTGAAGTTTATTTTTATTAGGTTTTTTTTATTTGTTTGTTTCTTTGTTTGTTTTTAAGAATTACTTTATGTATAGGAATGTTTGGCCTGCCAAGCACGTGGTTTTGAGCGGCCATGTGGGTACTAAGAGCTGAATCCAAGTCCTCTAAAAGATCAGCTAATGCTCATAACTGCTAAGCCATCTCTTCAGCCTCTTTATCACAGTTATTTCCTTTGTGTGTACGTGGGGTGGGACCCGTGTGGGCTCCTGCACTCAGATACAATCGTGAGTATGTGGAGGTCAAAGCACGACTTGCAGGACTTGAATCTGTCCTTCCACCCTGGGGGAGCGGGAGCGGGGGACAGAACTCGGTCTTGAGGCTTGGTAGCGAGCTCTTCAACCACTGAGCCACCCTGCCAGCCCTGAACTTAAAGTTTTTTAATGGCTTTCTGGTGAACATAAAGTAAAACTTTATCATAAAATTTTAAGTTCCAAATGTCTAAAGCCTTATTTTTTAATTACAGTAACACCTCACACCCAGTGCCGCTTAAAATTACTGAAGCTAGAGAGAATAAAAGACTATCTTCTCATGGAGGAGGAATTCATTAGAAATCAGGAACAGATGAAACCATTAGAAGAAAAGCAAGAGGTGAGTGGAGAAGGTTCTATAGTCTTCTTTACTGAGTGAGTTCTGTTAAGAGCAAAAACTGTCATCAAGTGAGAGTCGTGGGTGGAGCCTGTGCAGACTTCTGACTGGCCAGCTTTTAAAGCCAGGGAGAGGGCACGACAGGTAAGAGTACTGACTGCACCCTGGCAACCAAGTATGGAAAAGTAAAAACTCCAGATGAGGTACACATCTGTCATCCTGGCACCCTACAACAAGACAAGAGGTGGAGACCTGACAACCGCCCAGAAGTTCTCTGAATAGCCAGGAGTACACACACAGCAAGTTATTCTCTGGTCTCTGCACGCTCAGATGCACACCCACAGAAAGTGACTGAGTGACTGAGTGAGTGACTGAGAGAAGAAAGCGTTTGCTGCTTTGTCGCTCCAGGCAAACACTCTGTAAACGCATCATCTGCCTGACAGTCTCATCTGCTTTTCTTCTTGGCTGTTACTAGGAGGAAAGATCAAAAGTGGATGATCTCAGGGGGACCCCCATGTCTGTAGGAACCTTGGAAGAGATCATTGATGATAATCACGCCATTGTGTCCACATCTGTGGGCTCAGAACACTACGTCAGCATCCTGTCATTTGTAGACAAGGATCTGCTGGAACCAGGCTGTTCAGTCCTGCTCAACCACAAGGTGAGTTGCTGGCCTTTAAGGACCCCATTACAAGTATGTTCTTCATCTCAGACCCGGCTGCTGGTGCTGGAAGTGGATCACCACAGCACTCACAGAAATGGGGGGAAGAAACTGCTACTGGTGCTGCTTGCCATAGATGGAGTGACAAGAACTCATGGTCACACATTAAGACTTGATCCTTTGTAGGTCCATGCTGTGATAGGGGTACTAATGGATGACACGGACCCCCTGGTCACAGTGATGAAGGTGGAAAAGGCTCCCCAGGAGACCTACGCAGATATTGGGGGATTGGACAACCAGATCCAGGAAATTAAGGTATGATGGGGACTAGATCTGGGTCTCCAGGGTTTTGGTTTCTTATAGCTGTCCTGTTTGGATGCTGTGGAGTTGGCTTCCGTGTTTGTTTTTCTTTATTGAGCAATTCCAGCTATGGATCTGTATGTGCTCAGTACTGTGAGGAACTGGAAATCACACTAAACTGTGATGGTCCTGTAGTATTTTCACACTTTGCATATTTAATGTTGACTCAGGTGGAAATGTGACATTCCCTGCTGTTGTGTACTTACTCAGCACACAAGCGCTAGGGCCTAGGCCAGGTTCCCTGCTCCTCAGTGCTCCTAGAGCCTGTGGTTGTTTCAGGTGGCTGTGTGCCCGCTCTCTGTCTCTCACCCATAGGGAAGTCAGTCAGAACTGCCAAAGTCTCCAGTGCTGACCTCTCAGCTGAAACTCGGCACAGAGCATAGGATCCCTAGTGCCGGTAGGACCAGCTGGCAGGAGGTCTGTCCAGATCCTCTTTCCAGTCTACTCCAAAGAGAGGGAGTGTTAACTTCCTTCAGTTTTATTTTGCTCCAGAATAGCTTTAAGTGTTGCTCAAGGCTGACTTCTGGAAAGGAATGGGAAAACTGGGCGTGGCTTAGGAAGGGAGTTGATATGAAAACTCAGAGAGACACCAAACTCTCTGAGACACTGTCCTCCTCAGCATGTCCCACCCCAAGGACAGGGTCAGAAGAGTGAGATTTCTCTTTTTTTTTTTTTTTTTTTTTTGGTTTTCCCAGACAGGGTTTTTCTGTGTAGCCCCAGCTGTCCTGGAACTCACTCTGTAAACCAGACTGACCTCGAACTCAGAAATCCACCTGCCTCTGCCTCCCAAGTGCTGGGATTAAAGGTGTGCACCACCACCACCCGGCTGAGTGAGATTTCTATTTATCTTTGTGGAAAACAACGAATTTTCATGTCAGGTAATGCTAATAACCTCAGTTAAACTTTCATTTTTACCAAGTCTTTCTTCTCTGTAGGAGTCTGTGGAGCTCCCTCTTACCCACCCTGAGTATTACGAAGAGATGGGGATAAAGCCTCCTAAGGGGGTCATTCTCTACGGTCCGCCAGGAACAGGTATGCCGTGCTGAACACTGTAGGCTCCATTTCCTGTCTCCAATAGCATTGACAAGATATAAGGCGCCACAGTCGCATAGCTCAACCCTGGAGCTGGGCTGGGGAGGGAAAGGTAGAACACACTGCTTAGCATGCACAAAGCCATGGGCTGGGTCCAGCAAACCTACACCACCCCCATACATGCACAAAGCAAGATCTCAGCCTTGGCTAACCGTGTACAGTGACATCACCTTGAGAGCTCTATACAGTGCTGCAGCTTGTCCCAGCCTCAAAGGCACTCATGTGTTCATCTGCAGCCTCAGACCAGTTTGGAGATGATGTTCAAAGTTATTCTGAGGTGTTGGACCAGGTCCATTTACTGTGCAGTAGTACTAAGTAAATACTGTGGGGTGATGATAAAACACATTTAACATTACAGTTGGACAGTTGTCCTAAGCTGCAGAGACCAGTGCTTGGCAGTTGATTATCCTGTAGATTGGAATAGGAGTGGTCATTTTCTTAAGAGAACTGTTGTTGAGTTCTTCCTGGTCTGTGTTAGGAACTATTAAGAGACCGAGAAGTGCCAGGAAGTGGTGGCACATGCTTTTAATCCCAGCACTTGGAGGCAGAGGCAGGTGGATTTCTGAGATCCAGGACAGCTGGAGCTATACAGAGAAACCCTGTCTTGAAAATCCAAGAGAGAGAGACAGAGACAGACAGAGACTGAGAAGTATCTTCCCCAAGGAACCTGAAGCTAGAAGCCACTCTGCTTTATGGGGCCACAGAGCTCTTGGCATTGAGCTGGTAATGGCTGGAGCTACAGCACTATCCTGCCCACCAGTGTGCATCTCGTGAGGTGAGGTCTGCGGTGCTGGGAGGACAGGCCTGTCAGAGGGAGGCTTGGTCAGTGACTCCCTGTGGCACTTGAAGTAACCCAGCTGCTTTCCTTGTCTCCTAGACACTACGGTCTCACTGTCCGAAAAGGCCCAACCCCGTCTTTACCATCTCGAGTTGGTCTCCCAGGAATACTATTACCTTCTGCTGTCATTCTGTGACCAAGCAGAACATTGTGTCACAAAGCTTAGCCCTCTGTCATTCCCTGGCTCTCCCTCTGCATCCTGAGCTAACCCGGCCCTCCTCACGCATCTTTGAAGGGCAAAGTCTTAACGACTCTAAGTTCTTGAGCTGGTGGCTGGCCTGTGTTAAAGGCTGGCTCTGGAGCTGGGATGGGCATCGGCGTTGTTCAGAGCTCCTAAACTGAATTCACTGTACATGGTTGTGTGCGTGCGTGTGTGTGTGTGTGTGTGTGTGTGTGTGTGTGCACGTGTACGTGCAACCTGAGAGAAAAATACCAGTGATAGAGCAGTAGTTAGAAACACTACTTGAAGGGCTGGAGAGATGGCTCAGTGGTTAAAAGCACTGACTGTTCTTCCAAAGGTCCTGAGTTCAATTCCCAGCAACCACATGGTAGCTTACAACCATCTATAATAGGATCAGATGCCCTCTTCTGGTGTGTCTGAAGAGAGCAATAATGTACTCATATTAATTAATTAATTGATTAGTTAATTAATTAATGGAAAAGAAGCACTATTGAAGATCCATGAAAGGAATTACCTCCCTTGGGAAGGGAATACCAAATCTAAGACATCTTCTTAGCCTCCCCAGCTCTTGTCTGTGGGCTCTATCTGCTGGTCCTGCTTCCAGTATTTTGACAAGCCACAGCCTACCCAGTACTGCCTTGCTGTGGCCCATGTTGGAGGCTGCTTTATGTCCTAGGGTCAAACCTAGGATTCCTGGAAAATATTTTGTCATTAATGATTTTATGGGAGGGAGTTTATTTGGTTTTCTAATACTAGGTTGAATAAGTCATATTATTTTTTGTATTTGTTCATTCCTTCATTAGTTTTGATATAGGTCCTCATGAAGGCCAGGCTGGCTTTGAATTCGCTGTCTAGTTCAGGATGCCCATCTACTTCTAATCCTCCTGCCTCCACCTCCCAAATGCCGGATTCGATAGCGCCATGTCTGGCTGCATTAAGTTAATTTTATATGCAACTTAGCGTGGATCCAAGAAAGCTCCTTTCAGAAAAAACAGATCATTGTATTGCTAGTGCAGAGGGTTCTTTCTATAGGTAAATATGGCGACTGGTTCTCCTAATGCTGGGACCCTTTAATATGGTTCCTCAGGTTGTAGTGACCCCTCCCCATCATAAAATTATTTTTATTGCTACTTTATAACTGTAACTTTGCTGCTGTTGTGAATTGTCATGTAAATATCTGGTGTGCAGGATATCTGATACGCGACTCCTGGATGGTCTCCACCGCTGCTTTGGGTCATACTTTGGGCTCAGGGTGTGAAAATAACCAAGTAGGGCTCACAAAATGTCTCAGTGATAGTGGTGTCTGTCACACAAGCTTGGCAACCTGAGTTTCATCTTCAGACCCCATTGAAGGTGGAGGAAGGGGGGGGTGCTTCTGCCAGGTGGTCTTCCGTCCTCCTCAGGTGCTCCGCGGCTCATGCCCCACACACGGGCACACACATATATAATAATTTTTTTAATGAGAAAAAAAAACCCAAGTAAAGGTATTGCTGCCATCATTATGATCACTTTTAGAAGAGTTGAGAGTGTGTTAGATTGGGAGAGCGGAAGAGCAGACCGCTGCGGTGTGTTATGGTTGTTAGTGTCCATCCATTGGGACGGGGCGCTCCGAACAGGAGTTACATGGCTTTCTTCTTGTCTTATTCTTTTTACCCAAAATAGGTAAAACTCTATTGGCCAAAGCAGTAGCCAACCAGACTTCAGCCACTTTCTTGAGAGTGGTTGGCTCAGAGCTTATCCAGAAGTATCTAGGTGACGGGCCCAAACTGGTCCGGGAGCTCTTCCGGGTTGCTGAGGAGCACGCACCATCCATCGTGTTCATTGATGAGATCGACGCCATTGGGACCAAAAGGTAGACTCACCCTGAACTGTCGTGTGAGATAAACAATATTGGCGCTCCCTGTGCAGCAAGCCCTTGCTGTGCATGGCCCTCTGGGGACTTTGCTGTCTGCTCTCCAAGGGACCTTAAGCACCTACCCAGGCGTGCGTGGAACCCAGTTGTGTCAGCCCGCCTGGAGCCAGTGCCATGCACATGCTGCAGACTCTCTGTCCTCTTGGGAGTCTTTGCCCTGCAGTTAAAAGGTTGGACCAAGCAGGGAGACAAAAAATGGGGCAACTTCAGGCAGAGTTGCAGTGCAATGATGTGGGTCAAAACTGTGTCTGTCCATCTGTCCTGCTGAAAACAAAACACCACAATCTGGGTGGTTTAAAAAGATAAAAACTCATTTCCCCTCTGTCCTGGGCCATGAAATCTAAGACCAGACACTAATCGTTGTCTGCACAGGACTTCATCTGCTCCAGGAGCATGCGTTGTTGCTCGGTACTCCATCAAACAAGCATCTCCCCTTCCAGCAGAACAGCAGAGAAAAGGGGCCCATGCTCGCCCCTGCACTTACATCACAGAGTTAGATGTCAACTTTGAAAGGCACGCTGGGCCCAAGCCTGGGTGCCAGTACTGTTGTGCCGGAGTGACAGGGTGTGACCCTGCCGGCTGAGGAAAGTGTGGAGTTCCGGGCTGTTTGTTTGCTGTACCCGTCCTTTTAACAGAACAACTGGGTCTTCATTTTCTCTTTTTCCAAAGATATGATTCAAACTCTGGAGGTGAGAGAGAAATTCAACGAACAATGTTGGAACTGTTGAACCAGTTGGATGGATTTGATTCAAGAGGAGATGTAAAAGTTATCATGGCCACAAACCGAATAGAAACTTTGGATCCAGCACTTATCAGACCAGGTCAAATTTGCTTCTGTTATCTCGTGGAAAATTAATGGGTTTGTTTGAAGTGTGCATTAGGGTTGCTGTATAACAGTACACACACTGGCAAGTACCGCTGAGCAGTATAATTTACAAAAAAACATCTTGATTGGAGAGACGGCCTAATTAGGAAATCACCTGCCTGTGGGCAAAAGGCCTGAACTTAGACAAACCGACATATAAAGGTGGATACGACAGTGTGGTTGTGATCCTAGTACTAGGGAGGTAGGCACAGATGGTGGGCCTGCTAGCCTTGCTCGTCTCTGTGACACTGGAGAGACAGTGACCTCAAAACACAAGGTAATAGATGCTCGGTCACACCACACACTGTCACAAGAGTTCAAGGCTGTCTCCCTGAGACCCTAGCTAGGAGGGTGACACTGTGTGGCTTGGCCCTTCTCGTGCTAGTTTTGCACTGTGATCTCTTC
>CACVCL010034852.1:0-14854 GCA_902729485.2 Mus minutoides
AAGCCTCACAGGAGACAGCTATATCAGGGTCCTTTCAGCAGGGTCCTTAGTGTCTGCGTTTGGTGTCTGATTATATGATCTCCTGTTTTTATTAATCAGTTCATCCTTCACTGCTAAAACTTACAGGGAGAAGAGTCATCAAAGTTTATCCTTCAAAGACGCCTACTTTCTAGAGGACCAGAAGAAACAACAACTGATGTTTGGCTCCAATTCCAGTCCAAATTCTCTATCAACTGTCTTGTGATCTTGGCTGAGGTTCCCCTTGATAGATGCAAGTCTCTGTTTTCTCCTCTATGTCAAACAAGTACCACGTAATGATGACAGTTGAATACCTGTATATGTGAAAATGCCGTACAGGTACCATGTAATGATCATGGTTGGATACTTGTACGTGTGAAGATACCCTTTCACCTAGTTAAGTGAAAGAAGCAAGCAGGTTGCTACATGGAGTTGAGAGATTCGGACAGGAGCCAGGTCAGGAGGCAGGGTGAGTGCGCTCTTTATTCTGAGTGCAATTAATAGTGTCAGGTGAGGTTTCATGAAAGCCGAAGTTCATACATCAAATGAATTCCACTATTAATTGATGATATCCCAAATTCATTACATGCACATAGATCTTAATGAGGCATCGTGTATCCTAGGTGTTTTGAATTAGAAGCCGATATAAGACATAAAGAGATCCTTGAAGCTGGAGAGATAGCGCAGCTGTTATGAACGTCTTTGATCTGAGTTTGACTCCAAGCACTTGGATCTGGAAGCTCACACTGCCTGCAACTCCAGCTCCAGGGAACAAAGCCCTCTTCTGGCACCCACATGTGTATGCAACACACACACATACACACACACGCACATGCACACACACAAACAAAAACATAAACATATACACACACACACACACACACGCACACAGGGGCACATAGCACTCACACACGCACACTCACACGCACGCACACATACAAACACACATGTGCACACAGCACTCACACACATACACACATATGCACTCCACACACATACCACTGGTACACACACATGAACACTCATTCACACACACATGCATACATACACATGCACACAGCACTCACACACATGCACTCACTCACACACACGTACCACTTGTACACACACATGCACACACACATGCATACAATACATACACATGCACATACCACTCACACACATACACATATATATACACACACACAGACCCCATTCACATTTGTGTACGAAAAAGAAAAAATCTTTTAAAAATGATATTCTTAAGGAAACACACTAGTGCATTACCATTCAAAGCCTCTGATAGAAATGAAAGATGTTTTTCAAAAACAGTGAGAACCGAAAAGCTCAGCAGGTGCTGAGAAGAAACAGGACTGGCTTCAGTCCTCTCTTTGCACACATACATGCATGTAGGCATTTCAGATGTCTAGAAAACACTTCTCCATCACACGAGCTCAACCTTCTTCCTGCTTCCTTGGTTTTTGGTGGCTTGTTGGATTTCGCTTTGATTTGTTGTGGTTTGTCTGAGGGTTTTACATGTCAGACAGATGATCATGATAAGAAATAGCCACATAACCACCTTAGCATAATGTCTCCCCGACACTGTCCTGTTCCTAGCCTATCCTCGGAAACATATCTTTTGATGACCCTCATGAAACTCTTCATGAAAAGATTCCCAGGGCTTTGTAAAAATCTTCTCATTTATCCCAAGAACACACCAGGAACAAAATACCAAATCATGTTTTTCCTTCATGTCACATCAATGTGGAAATTGATTATGGACTGAGTCTTGGCAGAATTATCTTTATGGGAGATGTTTTCTCTTCAGTGATGGCATATAGCGTGATGCCTGAATCCCACAGAACTGGTGGCCATTTCCTTGGCCAGTCTGGAGTCTCAATGAAGTCATGTAACATCGTGGCTTGCAGAGCTGACAAGAGACCTGAGGACTGTCACAACACCCATTTGTGCAACTTGATCTTAAACTTGTTCCTTTTGTGTGACTATTGACAGTTGGCTGGCCTGCTTTCTGGGTACTGAGAATACTCACCTCACAGGGATGTTGTCTGTCATTAGTGATTGAAGAGCGTTCAGATCCATAGATGAAAGGCAGGAGATAAATACAGTCTTGGGATTGTTAAGCACGTCGTTGTTGTCGTGATTGCTGGCTGTCATTAGTGTTTTATTGGGCCCTCGCTCTAATGATCATGCCAATGATGCAGAAGTGTCTTATGCACAGGATTCTCAGTCCACGATCAGTCCTGGTTATCTATGGCTTTGTTCAATTTGTCAAGGACTTAAGCTAGTTGAATTATGAGGGTTTATTGAAAATAGTTTGTTCAGAGTTGAAGGGTAAATCATTCCAGCTTCTGAGAGCAAGTTGCAAGGTAACTCTCGAAGAAGAAGAAGAAGAAGAAGAAGAAGAAGAAGAAGAAGAAGAAGAAGAAGAAGAAGAAGAAGAAGAAGAAGAAGAAGAAGGGAGAAAAGAAAAGAAAGAAGGATAAAAAGAAGAAAAAAGAGGTCCATTTCTTACGTCTCTCCTATCATTCTCCTGAGACCAAAATTTTTCATTCTCAACCACTTACCCATCTTGTAAGGAGAAAACTCGCACTGGTGTATTCTGGTAACAGCTTACAGGGTTGATCCAGGCTCTCTAGACATGAACATATCTAACTCAGCGGAGTCTGTTTCTATGGAAGTTATCTGCTTCTCCCATTTCTGCACACTTCCTACCTCTTTCTTTTTCAACAGGTATTTACAGTGCATCCCTGGCTGGCCTAGAACTCACATTGAGCCTCCTGCCTCTGCCTCCCAAGAGATGGGATTAAAGGCAGGCATCTGTTCTACCATGTCCAACTCAGGCTATTGAACAGCAAATAGTGCGTGTACATGTATTTCCCACCCTCAGTGATTCTCAGCCTAGTTAGACAGATGACAGATAAGCCAACTAAAATACCTTATAAAGGGGCTGGCAAGATAGTTTAGTGGGCAAAGGTGCTTGCTGCAAACCTTGAAGACATGAGTTAGATTCCTGGAATCCACATTGTAGATGGAGATTACTGACCTCTGCAAGTTCACCTGTGACCTCCACATGTGCTATGATATGTGAGTGCATGCACACACATAAAAAATGAAGTTAAACAAAGAAAATGGAAAAAAAACAGTCATTCACTATGTTCATAGCAGCCTTATTCGCAATAGCCAGAAACTGGAAAGAACCCAGATGTCTCTCAACCTAAGAATGGATACAGAAAATGAGGTTCATTTACACAATGGAATACTATTCAACTATTAAACATGAGCACATCCTGAATTTTGCAGGCAAATATATGGAACTGGAAAATTTCATCCTGAGTGAGGTAAGCTAGACCCAAAAGGACATGCATGGTATGTACTCACTAATAAGTGGGTATTAGCAAAAAAGTACAAAATACCCATGATATACCCCACAGATTGTAAGAAGTTAAAGAAGAAGGGAGGCCCAAGTGAAGATGTTTCAATCCCACTTAGATGGGGGAACAAAATAATCATAGGAGACAGAGGGAGGGAGGGAGGGAGGGAGGGAGGGAGGGAGGGACATGAGTGGCAAAGCAGATGGAGAGAGAAAAAGGTGAGTAGAATCAGATATAAGAGGAGACAAGCAAGAAGTTCAGAGAGCCAGGAGAATGAACGGAAATATTATGTTGCTGAGGTAGGGGCCAGGGGTGGGAGAAACTCTAGAAAATCCCAGAGACCTGGGATTTGAGAGGCACCAAGGACTCAGTGTTGGTAGCCTTAGCTGAAATGCCCAACAGTAAGGGGATGGCACCTGAAGATCCCACCTCCCATAGTTAGACAGGACCCAGTGCAAGGGTGGGCACACCAACCCACCTTCAAATTTTTTACCACAATTGTTCCTGTGTAAATGAAATGCAAAGACAAAAATGGAGCAGACTGAAGGAATGGCCCACCAGTGACTGTCCCAACTTGGGATCCATCCCATGGGTGGGCACCAAACCCTGACACTATTACTAATGATATGTTGTGCTTACAGGTGACAACCTAGCAAGATGGTTCTCTGAGGGCCTCTGCCAGCAGCTAACTTAGATACAGATACAGATGCTTATAGCCAACTGTTGGACTAAAACTGGGACGGACCTGTATGGAGCAATTAGGGGAAGAATTGACGGAGCTGGCAACCCCAGAGGAAGACCAACAGTCTCAACTAAGCTGGACCCCAGGGAGCTCCCAGAGACTGAGCCACCAACCAGGAGCACACATATATAGCAGAGGGCCCTGGAACATATGTAGCAGAGAGCTGCTGTCTGGTCTGGATTCAGTGGGAGAGGATGTGCCTAATACTGCAGAAACTTGATGTCCCAGAGAAGGGGAATGCTGGGGGGAGGGTACCCTCTCAGAGGCAAAGGGGAGGGGAGATGGGGTGAAGAAATCTGAGAGGGGGCACCAGGAAGGGCAGCATTTGAGATGTAAGTAAGTAAAATAATTTATAAAAAAGAAAAGGATATAGAAATATCCTTGCATATAGAAAATAAAATAACAACGTTTTAGTACCTTATGCTAAACAAAGTGATGGAAATCCACAGATCATCTTGGATGATCTGAGAGGGGGGAATGCATGGATTGAGTGGCAGCATAGCCGATGTCAGGAGATGGCAAGAAAATGGAAAGAAGGCTAAATGAGCAAAGGCATACAAGAGCTATCTGCAGAAGGAAGGTTGATAATTTTTGTGGTCTATCTTAAGAAATATAGGGTACCTGGAGAATAACAAAATGGTAGAACATTGTGAAGATTAGACTGTTTAAGTGGCTGGGCCATGAGATCGTTGACCACCGTGACAACGACTCTGTTTAATAGTAACAAAAATCCCTAAAAATCAACTGGACACTTAGAGAACACACGTGGACAGGGTCATTTCAGCTGTGGCGTGAAGAGGATTGGGGTGCAGACCTTGCTAAACATTTAGCTGTTTCTCAGGGGACCGAGAACCACCAGATGGAAGCCTGGGAAAGAGAATCTCCAGTCACTGAAGGATTCTGAGTTACGTTGGCATTGCTGCACTTAACAGGAACAGTCCGGGGAGGAAGCACCAGTGTGGGCTTGTGATTCTAGAGTTTCTGTCTTCATCCCTAAGCTCGGGGTCTATGGTGAGTCAAAGTACCATGCTAGCCAAATAGTATATCCACATCTTCTGCTCCACAATAGGCTCCAAAGACAGGGTTTTGAGAATCCTTGTGACTGAGAATAAGGTCACATTGAGAGTGTGGTCTTTTTCTGTACTTATTAGTACTTACCAGTTCCCTCAGGGCTGGACACACACCAGACAAATACTGGTCAGTAAGCTGAGCTGCATACCCTTTACTAATGTTTGCTTTATTTTGAGACAGTGTCTGGCTAAATTTTCTCTCTTACAGACAGTTAGCAAACTTCCATGCCTAACATTCAATAGTTATGCTGTCTTCTCTATTCTAAACATCTTACATGGCATGAGTGTTCCGCCTACATGTATGTTTGTGCACCGCTTGCATGCCTGGTGCCCAAGGAAGCCAAAAGAAGCCACCAGGTGCCCTGGGACCAGAGTTACAGATGTTGCGAGCTGACATACGTGTGCTGGGAATGGAACTCGGGTCTTCTGGAAGAGGCCATCTTTTTTACATACAGGTTGGTGTTTTAGTTTGCATTCTGGATTGTCTACCAAGGCTCATGTGTGCAATGGTTTGTGGGCCAGCCAACGGTGCTTTCAGAGGCGGTAAAACCTCCAGGAAGTAGGACCTAGTAGAAGGAAGTTACCGGGACATGACCTGGAAGGGACTATTGGAGCCACAATCCTGTCCTGTCTCTGTTCCCTTCTGGCTGAAGTGATATAGGCAGCTCTTCTCCTACAGTTCACTCCTGCCATGATGTTCTTCTCCATCACCACAGGCTAAAGAGCAGCAGTCTGTTGACTTTTGGGTTGACTGTCTCAAGGATTTTGGCATAGACTGAGAAAGCTGACTTACAGAGCACCTATGCATTCAACAATTTAATTTTCACTACAGCCCTGTAAAGTAATTGCTACTCTTATCCCACTTTTCAGATGAGGAAATTATGACATAGGGAATGAAATAGATTGCCTGAGACATTATAGAGCCAAGGTTTGAACTTAGACCATAGGAGATGAGGTAGAGAATTGGGACTCTAAACATTCTACCTGGGAATGGTGCTATTTATACCAAAAACTGCTTGATAATATTCCTCAGAAAGATGCACATGGAATTTCAATATGATCAGTAATGATGAATGTGTGCTCAAGAGAGCTCCACACTCCACAGTGACCAGCAGTTCTACCACTAAGTATATCCCCAAAGGGCACACAGAAAAGTGTTCACGACAGCATCATGTACTACAGCAAGAACATGAAAATCCAAAGTATCGATCAACCAACAAAAGGGCGAACCTGTGCTGTGTGCCAGCTTTAATAGTGATTCAGTAGTCTGCCCTGAAAGTGTCACAGGTGTGGATGCTGTGTTATAAGTGTGTCATAGTGCCAGAGAGGAGAGAGGCTAAGTCTATGCTCAGTGTTCTAACATGTGAACGTCTGAATGGTTAATAGCCTAACACTTCCTGAAAAATGTAAGCTTGAGTCAACCACTAGTCAGGTACCATGTATGCCAACAGCTATGGCTCCCAGGACCAGGAGCAAGCCTGAGACTAGAAGCTCACCTAGTCTCACTGGTTGGGACTGAGCTGGAGACAGATGAACTTCACCTGAGGCCACTTGGGCAGTTGAGGCAAGGAACAAGCCCAAGATGACCACCATACAGGCACCATGGAGCCTAGACAGAGAGCTAGAGATGTTCAATAGTCAGGTGCTTAACAGTCGGGTGCTATGCAGTCAGGTGCTGCAGAGTCTGGGGAGGGCAGATCACGCCCAAGATGACCCCTGACCTGCCTCAGAATTCAATATCAGGGCATAGAACTCCTGAGACCACTCCTGAGGTGACCCCACACACTCAGAGACCCAAGATGCCACTAAAAGGAGCAAGTCGATAGTAGAAAAATGGAAGACAACAAATGAGAATCAAAAGGAAGTGGACACAATGAAGAGAGGCAGAGCTGGTAGTGAGGGACAGCCTGATGTGAGTAGCCAGGGATGCTACCTGGGACCATGGTGGAGTCCAGACCTGTGCTGGATCTGTGGCTCTGCAGTAGCAGGGGGTCTGTTACCCATGGGACCATGGTGGGGTCCAGGCCTGTGCTGGATTTGTGGCTCTGCAGTAGCAGGGGGTCTGTTAGTTACCCAGAATCAGGAGGATATCCCTCGTCTGGGCTGCTGCTCTGGGATATGCTGATGTCTGAGGGCTGTGCAGGACTGGCCTCACCCCACTCCTGGGCATCATAGGAGAGCTGGCCCTGGGGCAGGAGAATGGGCGCGCTGACCCTGCTCCTAGTCTGCTGCAGTACAGAGCAGGTCCTGCACATTGTGGGAGTTGCAGATGAACTGGCCCTGAGGATGTGAACATTNCTGGGCTGCTGCTCTGGGATATGCTGATGTCTGAGGGCTGTGCAGGACTGGCCTCACCCCACTCCTGGGCATCATAGGAGAGCTGGCCCTGGGGCAGGAGAATGGGCGCGCTGACCCTGCTCCTAGTCTGCTGCAGTACAGAGCAGGTCCTGCACATTGTGGGAGTTGCAGATGAACTGGCCCTGAGGATGTGAACATTCGGAGACCTGGCCCTAGCACTCATATCCTATGCAGTAGTGTGGATGAGGGAAAGATACCTTCCTCTCCTCTTCTCTTACCAGTTGCAGCAGGCAAGAAACCTGGTCATGGGGTCATGACAGCAGGAGAGCTGTCCCTGCCCCTCACCAGCCACAGCACTCAGGAGAGCAGGCCTCATACCTTGCCTGGGCAGCACAGTAAAGATGACCCTGGTGATGGGGGTGCCCCAAGGGTGTGAGTATGGGAGAGCTGGCCCTGCCATTATTTGTCATGCGGTGAAATGATCAAGGGAGATATGTCCCCCACCCCAGCGCCCTGCCACCTATGACAGGCAGAAGTGCTGGCTCTGTGGTCTTCAGAGCAGGAGAGCTGGCCATCTTCCTCAACTGCTGCAGCACTTAGCCGAGCGTGTCCTGCATCTCCCCTGGCAGCACAGTCGCTCAGACCGTTATGCTGCCTCCCCTCCCTTGTCCCAACGAACATTTGCAAGCAAAGAGGTGTGGACAAGAAGCTATACCGTGGGACACTGTGACACACTACAGCTTCCATACGGAAGGTTTTTTTCCCCTGTCGTGAGAAGCTTCACAGGTTGATGTGTTTTAGACTCCAGACCTAAAGCATCAGCCCCAGCAGCCTGTTCACTTGCATGTGATGAATGGTCTCATGGTCTGTCTTCTGCCTTAATCAAAGTTCGGCTCGATAGTAACAATGGCTGGAGTGGTCTACCCAAGCCTTCCTTGACGGGCTACAATTAGAAATACTTTACTTGACCTTTTATTAGCCATGATCCCCAACAAATTTGTGCCTAATCACACTGAAGAAATGTTCTCGTATCTTTTGTGAGTGCAGGGAAGATAACGGGATATGATTATTTTAAAGCAATCACATCGTGACTTTCAGAGCTATTTGCAAAGGTCATATTCTCTTCCCACACCCTTGATTTCCTTTCACTGTTTCCTTTTGTCCTGCCAGACATAAATTTAGCGGAGGAAGAAGAGAGAGACAGAGAGTATTTTCCCCCTGTGGATGAAAACTGGGGAAGATAGTTCAAAGTCCCCGTAGGCGCCAGAGGGCTGTGGGCTATGATAGGCTATTTTCTACCATTTAGATTCTGCTTTATCACCACCCGCTTTCTTCATTATTCCTCACTTATCACAGGCAGCATCGCTACAGAGCCCAAATAGAGCGTTGTAATTACCCGGCTGCCACCCGATAGCACCTCCTCTATCATCTTTATCTCACTGGGCCGTGCTGTTTCATCGTGGATAAAACTTGCCTGTGGCAATGTCTGTGATAGTGCATCTCAGAGATACATTTAAAGTTTACTCATTTATCGCAGGGAAGCGCCAAACCCAGGCAATTATTAGATACACTCCCCGGCTTGGCTTCTCACTAAGGTTGCTTTAACTCCCTTTGTATCAGCTGGTCTTTCCTTTCGTTCTCAGAAACGCTAGGGTCATGACTGGCTACTGAAGTGAAATTTTAGGGAAATGGTGAAGAAGGAAGAGGAAAAAGTGCCTGAGAGCATGTGTGCATGTATATGTATGTGTGTGCATGTGTGTGTGTGTGTATGTGTACATATATGTGTGTGCATGTTTGTGTGTGTGTGTATATATATATATATATATATATGTGTGTGTGTGTGTGTGTGTGTGTATGTGTGTGTATATATGTGTGCATGTTTGTATGTGTGCATGTGTATGCATGTGTGCAAGTGTGAATGTGTGTGTATGTGTGTATATGTGTGCATATGCATGTATGAATGTGTGTGAATGTATGTATGTGTACATATATGTGTGTGCATGTGTGTATGTGTGTATGTACATGTATAAGTGTGCATGTGTGTATATGAATGTATGTGTATGTGTGTATATGTATGTGTATATATGTGTGTATAAATGTGTGTGCATGTGTATGTATGTGTGTATATGAATATATGTGCATGTATTTGTATAAATGTGTATGTATATGTGTATATGTGTGTGCCACTCCATTCAAGCTTTCTTCTTGCTATACATATCAATTTGCAGTAGGGCATTCTTGAGGCAGCTGATAGTGGCAGAAGATGTTGCCTGTGTAGCATGTCCTTAGGATTTGTCACATCCTGTTCTGGATGCTCTGGACATTTCAGACCTAGAGTGCAGAAAGGTTGATACCTAAAAGAGCATGGACCATGTAAACTGCCCTTCTTTAACATGTTGCACAAGCCTTTTCTTGTTTCACAAGTAAATGGCACCAGTATGTGCTCACATGTAAAGATGAGCGGACAACTTAGGAGAAATGGTTCCCTCTCCATCCTGTGGACGCCAGGGATTGAACTAGAGTCCCCAGGCTTGGCAGAAAGCACCTTTACCTTCTGAGCCGTATTACCAGCCCCTCAGAGAAAGTAGATGAGCTACACCAGGAGGACCTACATACTTAAAAAAAAGGAAGAAAAGTTTGGTGGGGGAGGGACTCCTGTAGAGCAAGGCTGGATTTCATCTGATCCATTTTCCTGGCATTTTAATCTTTACTTTTTGACTTGGTTTGAGTAGCTGGCTTTGTACAATGTTGTACTGGCAACTTTTATACATTCCAGGTATAATAAAATACAACAACAACAACAACAACAAACCAAAAGTCTCTCAGCTCTGTGTTCTCAGCTGAGTGCTAGCTTTTCAATGGAAAGGCTGTGTGTTTATGTCTATCATCTTTGAAGAAACAGCCCATTAAACTGTCCATGAGGTGACCAAAATGTAGTTAGTAGTACAACATTTTATTTTATCATACCGCTTGGAGTTAGAAACTGGCATGGTGGCAGAAGGTTGTCACAGCAGAGGGATTGTCACCTCCTGGGAAGGACCAGGGGATGCAGGAATGAGGTTGAGTGGCCAGGTTTGGCCTCAAGGGTGTTACCTGCCCTGGCTAAGCCTTGGTTTTCTCACCTTGGTTTTCCCTTAGCTAAGGGAAAGCTAAGATCACACAATGCCAGTCATCCAGCAGGGCGTGTGAAAATCGTATGCTCACTTAGGTCACTACCGATGGCTGTCACTTGGATTTAGAACGACAACCTGGAATGAACCCTGACTAAGCCACAGGCTCCTGAAGCTGTGTGGTGGGGTGTTGTTGGCTCTCTGGGCAAGGCAGATGTCCTGGTTCCTAATTTATCTCACTGGGTAGGTAGCCAGGGTTGCTTTGTTCAAGCTGAGTCACCGGGGCCAGCTCATTCCATGAACTGATGACATCACTTGGGGCTGTCTCTGCACTTGTGGCTTCTTTCCGTGTGAAGCAGTTTTGTTCAGACTGCACACTGATAGAGAAAAGGGGCGGAGCTTTCAGCACTGCGGCGCCAAGGGACACACAGATGTCTGGGGGAGGGTTTAAGATCTGATCAGAAGTGATCACACTCAAACTGAAAGATTAAAAAGCTAAGTCTCCTGGGCCTGGGGAAATCATTCTTGGCCAAGTGCTTGCCAAGCAAGCGTGAGGACATGAGTCTGATTAACCAGAGCCATGTAAGAACCCTTGCTGGGGTTTCTACAGCTGTTATCCTAGACCTGGGGAGGCCAAGACAAGAGAAGCCGGGATACCTACATGGTAAGTTCCAGGCTAGTGAGAAACTCTGTGTCCAAAGACAAGGTGGATAGCTCCTGCCTGATACCCGAGGTTCCTGAATGTGTGTGCATGGATGGGCATGTGTACACATGCTCACCTACACACGCACACATGTGCACACACCCCCCTACACATACACATATATGGACTCAGACAGACACTCATACACACACATGTAATCACTCACAAGTACATGCACACACATGCAGTCTCTCACACACACACACATGAGCACACCTGCATGTATACATGTATGCACTCAAACACACACAAACACATACCTCTTCAAACCTCCCTCCAGAAATTCACTTGTAGCAGGAAAGAATCCTGTCTAACGTGACAGGCATCCTTTATAACTCATGAGTGACACCTGGAAAGGGGAAGGGCAAGGCATATGTCAGAATAAGCTCTTCCATGGCCACTTCCAACAAGCAGGAGACATGTCTCAGATGCCCCAGACTTTCTCCAGGGTGAAGTTGTGCTGTAGGCACGCACTTGTTGGCACCGTGGAAGCTCTGGATGCTACACAAAACACCCCGTGGGTTGTACAGACTTCTCAGCGTCCCTGCAAACGGCACTTGTCATTTTTCCTTGTTCTCTGGAGAGAAGCTAAGGGAAAGTTTGTAGTTCAGGGTCTGAGAAAGTTCCGAAAGATTCTCCTCCAGTCTTCCAAAGCTTTCTTCAAAGTTTCAAATTTATGTTCGTTTTTGTTCTTGAGGCAGAGTCCGTATTTGGGGTCAGATTCTCAGGGGTCACTGTATTCTT
Organism: Mus minutoides; assembly: GCA_902729485.2. NCBI lineage: Eukaryota > Metazoa > Chordata > Mammalia > Rodentia > Muridae > Mus > Mus minutoides. Next base: position 12,057 of record CACVCL010034852.1, read on the forward strand.
GTTTGAGATGCATTTTCTAGGAAATAGCAGAAAGGAGAGAGTGAGACATACACGGGGGTTCTCAGAGAGCGGAAAGGCACGCGAAGCTGCCTTTTGAGGCCACCTTCTCACACCCTGCCTTGGCCCCTCCCAAGCTTCTGGGCCTCAGCCCAGAAAGGCCCCAAGCTGGGGGATTCACGCTAAGCAGGAGCAGCTGGAAAAGGCCTCATGTAAACCCTGCCTACTCCAGAGACAAGAACCAGGTCATCAGTTTGAATTGGCTGGGGTTTTTCTTTCCATTTCAAACAGCAGAGATTTGAGTTGCATGTACCCGGACACAAGACGGCATGTCGTATCATGTGGCTTTTCACTGAGCTCAGCGGGTCCCTGTACATCATCATCCCGATTCCCTCCAGCCTCTCCGAATAAAAGCATAGGTGTCATTGTGGCAGCTCCTAAAAGCAGGCCTATTGATCTATTAAAAGAAGCACTATAATTAAGCAATAATATGTGGTTGGTTGAGGGTGCCAAGTGATAAATACCATGGAGCAGCTGCCAGACAGAAGCACCCTGCCACGCTCTGCCAGATTTGGGAGTTATTCATCCAATAGAACTTCCCTCCTTTATTTGGAAAACCAATAGATTCGTAATTTTCATCTTGTTAGAGTGTAAGGACGTTGGGTCATGTTTCAAATGGGTGCTTTTACCTGATGTGCCGGGACATCATGACCTTACAGTATGGGATGAATTTCATCAGGTATTTCTCCTCCTACCACACTGGAGAAAAGTCTGGAAAGTGAGGAATAGAAGCTAGCTCAACTCACATTGTCACTTATTTATAAATGGTGACTTCCTGTGGGATTGGACAGACAGGACTGTGAGTACTGGGTAAGCCAACAGGAAGTCTTCAAGAGCCTCTCAGGAGCCTCGGGCTCTTCCATCATCTGGCCCTTCCTGTTCTTTTAATTCTAGGAGGGCAAGTTTCTTCTCAGCCTGACTCCCCATTGCCCTGTTTTACCTTGCACCACCTCCTTACCCTCTAGACTCTCCCATCTTTTCCAGCTTTGCAGATCCCAGGCATCTCTCAGTCCTTGCTCAGAGCTCACTCTTCTGGTCTTCTCTCTGTTGTTACACAGTTTCCTGTTGTTTTACAAACTTGCTCTGTGAGTCTCAAACTCCACTGACAAGTTGAACCTACCCTAGCTCTGTTCTGCAGACAGCGGTAGGTGTCGACTAAATCACAGTACAAAGGGTGGCCGATGGTTTTCTTGAAGTGTTTCTACCAGGTTGCAAGTTGAATAGAATGGGTCGTGGCAAGTTTCAGCCTGTGGCTGGGAATTTCCCTCTATATTTGGTTTCTCATCATAGATTTTTTTCCTTTCAAAAAGGAAAGCAGACAAAGAAGAAAAAGAAGGTGCCCCGGGGCCACACTAAAGCTCAGACATTTTGTTTCATAAGCTACAAGAGACAATTTATTAAATGCAGCTCTCAACATGGGGTGAGAGCCTGTCTAGTCACTCAGCGTCGTCACAGTTAACCCTCACCATAGTGCTGCCTGGGCTTTGAGAAGGAAATGCTTGCACTTCCCCTTGGCTTGCTGGAACAGCCGATGGTTGGTGATTCTTGGTAAGAAATAATGGGGACAAGAAGAGTGACAGGGACAAGAAGACCCCTGTGACTTAGTGACCTGGTTTACTTTCTAGTGCTGTGATAAAAAAAAAAATGACCAAAAGCAGTTTGGGGAGGACAGGGTGTGTTTGGCTTATGAGTTCTGGTCTCAGTCCATCAATAAAGGAAGTCAGAGGAGCAGCAGGAGGCAAGGAAGAACGAGACTGGCTCACTCCTAGTAGCTCATTCAGTCTGAACTGCGGGCTGGGACTATAGTGAGCTGGCTTGTGAAGAGCCATGATGAAACCTGAGGGGAACAACTTCTGGCTCTCCCAGGAGAGTCTTTCCTTCCTCCCTGAAAGCATCCCCTCAGCCAGCATGTGCAGTACTGTGGTTGAGATCATAACCATCCCCAAGACCTGCTTGAGATAATGTTTGCTTCTCGGCTGGAGATATGACTGGGAGGTGACGGGCATCATAGCAAGCAGGTCTCAGTTGAGACGTAGCTCATTGGGAAATGTCCTTGGAGGGCATAGTTGGACCCTGGCTCAGGGCTCTTGTAGGTGAACAGCTTTGCTCTGCTCCATGTCAGGTTGTTGTCCCATGGTCTAAAAAGCAAAGGAGTCACCTGGCCATGGCCAAAACAAATTCTTCCTCTTTTAACCTTGGTTTTAGTAAGCATCTTGTCATAATTAACAAACACAAAGACATCTGGCTTAGACCGGAATATCCCACTTAAATCTAACACTTTCTCATGCTTAACAGACAAGACATCTTTTTGCTCTCAAAATTGGACAATAAATTACTTAGTATATGTGATGGTTTGTATATGCTAGGCCCAGTGAGTGGCACTATTAGAAGATGTGGCCCTGTTGGAGTAGGTGTGGCCTTGTTGGAACAGGTGTGTTGTTGTGGCTGTGGGCTTTAAGACCCTCATCCTAGATGCCTGGAAGTCAGTCTTCTGCTAGCAGCCTTCAGATGAAGATGTAGAACTCTCAGCTCCTCCTGTACTATGCCTGCCTGGATGCCGCCATGTTCCCACTTTGATGATAATGGATGGAATCTCTGAACTTGTAAGCTGGCCCCAATTAAATGTCCTTATAAGAATCATCTTGGTCATGGTGCCTGTTCACAGCAGTAAAACCCCAAGTAAGACATTTAAGTCTACTATTTAGTTTTTCTGGGTTTTGTTTTTGTTTTTGTTTTGACAC
>CACVCL010034853.1:0-14823 GCA_902729485.2 Mus minutoides
CAGGTGAAGGAAAAGGCAAAGATTCAATTTTTAATAATACATAAAAACCTTTTAAATGTCAATAATTTTAAAATATTTTAAAAATCAGCATATAGGAAAACTCTAGAACAATAATAATATTTTATGTTATTGTAGCTAGGTTTTCTATAGTAATTCAGGAGCAATAGCTAAATAGCAATAAAAATTACCTTATGTTTTAATTTTGTTTCTCATTAATAGTGACTTAGCACTCATATAGATGAATTTATTAGTAACAACTGAGCTCTCAATTATAATTGCTTAATTTTTAAAGACTATGTCTAAAAGCAGGAAGCTTTAATATTTCATAAATATAAACAGTGGCATGTGTGAAATTTGGTTTGCTTTGCACCGTACCTCACAAGCTATTGAATCAGGAAGTACACAGTGATACTGCTATGGACGAGTCAAACATTTTTGATGATTGACTAAAACTTTTTAATATTTTAGAACAAAGAATTTAATATATTTTCCCAGGAATTGCTTAATAATTAGATTATACATTATGGTATATTTTTAAAAAATTGTAATGCCATTGTTTACAAAATAAAAATTGTTTCAAAAGGCACTACTTTATTCAAGATTGGTAATGTTTTAGTGAATAATTACAATCAATATTTAATATTTAAAATTTTTATACAAAAAATCTAAATGAAATATTTCTGTATTATTTGAAATATTTTCCTTTAGTCATAATGAAAGATGATGCTTAATGTTATTTCCTTAGATTGGACTTTGTCTAACAATGTAGACACTAGTGATACCAATCTGTGACAGAGCAAATGATCTCTCCTCTCTCCCCTGCCATCTTGCTTGTTTCCACCCATCGTTTCTTTCAGTAAGCAGGTTATATTTCAGATCGCTTAGACTGATCTGTGGAAAAGCAGCTGTGTTGTGGATATTGCTACAAATACTTCATATACACATACACATATACATACACACACACACACACACACATACACATGCACATACACATACACATACACATGCACATACACATACTTCAATACAAATCGCTTCATCACGATTCATCTAATTCCTATAACCACTGGCCTTTGAAAGGGGCTTTGTTTTGTTTACATTTTGTCATTTAATACTAAGAGCAAGTAGATCAGTTAGAGCCACAGAGGTGAAGGAAGAAAGATTCCTGGTCATAGGGGCCATAGGTGTCATAGGAGCGGCGCTTCTGATTGGCAACCTTCACCTTTTCAAAAGGAAACTTCTACATAATCTTGCCCAGGTCTCCCTCTCCCTCATTGTGTGTGTGTGTGTGTGTGTGTGCGTGTGTGTGTGTGTGTGTGTGTGTGTGTGTGTGTGTGTGTGTGTGGTGTCTAAGAAGTTCCAGGCAGAAGCGGCTGAGTCACAGGACATTACCTAGGGTTTAATGCTCAGAGGAGTTGATGGCCTGAAACCACCGCTGTGGAGCCATTATAAATTGAAGGCCGAGACAGAGCGAGGGAGGAGACCACAAGCTGCAGGCTCAAATTTTATGGGTGTACTAACTTCATTTGCAAGACTCAGAGTATTTCTAAGCAATTAGTGCCCTCCATATCAACCCATAATATTTCTTTCTCGTTTTTAAACACTACTTTTAAGCTGTTAATTGCATAATTACTTAAGAGCGGTTTACTGTGCCTGAGGACACGCAGGCTGTGCTAGTGGAGTGAGGGGCAGATGGGAACGAGCTTGGTGGCTGTCATCAACAGTGCCTGACTTTGTAGTACACTAAGAAGGGGATTGTAAAGACAGCTACCACAAAGCAGGAGGAAATCTATAGAGATGCCTGGGGAGTGACATTACCTCTTCTAGAATTGGCTATACGTGCTAAGATCACAATAACAACAACAACAACAACAACAACAACAACAAATCATTTCTGTCCATTTTAGTTCCAAAGCAGTATCTCTTTGTGATACATATATAATATTAGTAGCCTTAAAGGTCATGGTTACCTAATGCTAAACATTTTAAATTTAATTTTATTTTACTTGTATGGGTGTTTTGCCTGTATGTGCATCTATATAAGATGTGCACACATGGTATTTTGTGGAAGCAAGAAGAAGGCATTGGATGCCCTAGTGTTGGACTTAGAAATATCTGAGGCCACCATGTTTGTGCTGGGAATCAAACCCCAGTCAAGAAAAGAAGCCAGTGCCATTAACTGTGATGCTCTCTCTGCAGACCCTAGTGTTAAATTTTCATAAACTCTGCTTAGCTGAGGATTTGTGTCTCATATTTTACTTGTTGATGACATGAATGTCACGCAATGTCAATATGCCTCGTTTTTGAAAACGAAATCATGAAAATAAATTCAGTGCTAGAAGCAAAGATCTCTAGTATTTAATTCGTTTCCTTTTGTTTCTAAGAGGTGTTTGATCTAAACCTGCTTTTGTCCTAAGAAAAGCCAACATCTCCAAAGTAAACATGGGGAAATTGATTGCTTAGAGCTTCCCTCTGAAAAAGGATGGTATCTAAAAGAGTACACATGGTGGGACTCATGGCTAAAGCCACATATGTAGCAGAGGATGGTCTAGTTGGTAATCAATGGGAGGAGAGGCCCTTGGTCCTGTGAAGGCTCTCTGCCCCAGTGTAGGAGAATGCCAGGGCCCAGAAGCAGGAGTGGGTGGGTTGGTGAGCAGGGGAAGAGGGGAGGGGCTGAGGGTTTTTGGAGGGGAAACCAAAAAAGGGGATAACATTTGAAATGTAAATAAAGAAAGTATCTAATAATAAAAAAGGTGTGTCTCTAAATTCATCTGTAATTCCGTTCAATTGTATTTTTAGCTTCATAAACAGGGAAATTATTCAGAGTATTCATTTTTAAGTCTACGTCAACTTGAAAATTTTTACATTTATTGTGGCTTTTGTTTTCTGAATAAAATCCTCAGATCAAACTTTGCAATCTAGGAATTGGAGTTTACCTAAAATCAATTTATGCAGTGCGTAAAATAACTCCAGGAACTGGATTTTCTCATTTTATAGTACATAGAATGAATACTAGCCAACACTTACCAAATAATCAAAATGAAATCAAAGAGCTTCGGGGATTTAGAGGTTTTGGATTTGTCAATCAATATGACTGTGATAGCCTAGTTCATCAGTTACAGTTGAAAAGGATTGACATGTCAGTAAAGGTAGGAAGATAATAAGAAATAAAGTCTAGAAGACTGTTTATCAGTACAAGGAATTTTAATTCCACTTACATCACTATAGAATTAGTTTGGAAGTAAATCTGATCTGCATACAGTTTTGTAATATTTATTATCGAAGAAAACTGGTGGAGAGAAAGCTGAAATTCTTAGCATCTTCTAAGGTCCGTTTTAGCAATTGAATTCTATCAGTTAGAAACCTTCATCTCTCCTAAAATTTCATTACAATGATCATTTAACCTTTTAAAGTTACTCAGTTTTAATTAACATCTTCTTTTGAATTTTTAAGACTATAATGCAATCAGGTTTCTTTCTTCTTTTTCCTACCTCCAACCATCCAATATGACAGTTCCCCATTCTCTTTCAAATTTACAGTGGTGTTTTTTTCTCCACTAATTATTATTGCATGAACATATATTTAGATAGCTACATACATACACACATTCTTAAATATACTCTGTTTATTCTGTTGCTTGTACATATGCTTTCAGGCCTGGCCTTTTGGCTTTGGATACCCAATTGATGTGCTCTTCCTCAGAGGGGATGACGATTCTCAACTTTCCTCATAGGATAAATCTAAATTTTTATACAGTATGATACATTCTTACACAATAGACATTTGCATGTGATATATGCATGTCCTCATAATCTAGTACTCTGAACCTATGACCCTGGTATTGACTATAGAGCAACGATTTACAAAGTTCATCAAATTCAGTCAGTGTCAAGAGATAGGTCATAGGGTTTTTCATGTCTGACATCTGAAGCTTTATTCTGTGGAGGTCTGTGCTTGGAAAGAACCTTAAAGTCTGGTGGCTAGAATCTTCTAGAAGCTTTCCCATTTCTATGTTTGGCTCATGGACCAGGATAGACTGATCTCTGCCTATACTCTACACTTGGGCTCATGCATGAACCATTCCCTATTAGCAACATCTCTTGCTAATGATAGCTTTTCAAGTGTGGACAATATACAACCATCACGTGAGAATATGACTTGCTCTCTGGAGATGCATACCATTTCTAGTCCTGACCTCAACTCCTGGCCACTTTGCTGCAATGACTCACTGGGCTTCATCTAGATTCTCTATTCATTGAATTGCACTCCATTGCACCGTTTAGGAGAGACAGCTTCTTGCTTCAGAAGAAAATACATCATGGGAGGGGAGGTTGTTGTCATATTTGGGGATTTTCCCCTGTGTGATTCCTGATTCATTTGTTTTCTTTCATGCTGCTTAAACCCAGGTTCCTAATGTCTTTATGAGTGTTTTCTCTGCAAAGTGTGTGTGTGTGTATGTGTGTGTGTGTGTGTGTGTGTGTGTGTATGCATATATAGTATAAATCTCATATAATGGACATTTTATATATATACACACACAAATATTATATGTATACATATATTATATGTATACATATATGTATGTATGTATATATATATATATATATATATATATATATATATGACATACAAAATGGTTAATTTTTTAAAAAGCAGTTATAGTAATGTTAAATTTTTACTTCTGAAATTCTCACAGGCCTCTCATTAACTTACTCTCAAGAAAATCTTGTTTTAGACTCAATATTGTTTTTACAGAAAAACAAAAATATATTCAAGCACATACATTCTCTTGAAAACACGAGGGGAACAATCCTGAACACAGGTCTTAGGTTTCAGATAAGTGAGCTGAGAGCCATGGCTTCCCTCTGGTTGACGACCTGGTCAATTGGCTCATTATAGAAAGCCACCAACTGCTTGAGTGAGTTGATTTACTAAAATACTTGTGATTGGAGACTTGCAGCAATTTATCTTTGCAGCACTCACCTAGTATGTCATGTTCAAGTTCTTGCACTGGATTCTGAAGGCTCAGTAATAGTTGGCCAGTCTCTCCTCAGCCCTAGCTCCTCTTACACTATCTCTGGAATAGTTAGTTCTCAGGGACAACCAATCTCAGTCTCAAATGTGGTCCTGTTTCATTCAGTCTGCACTATAAATCACTGTCCATGCCTCTTCTCTTCTCTTCTCTTCTCTTCTCTTCTCTTCTCTTCTCTTCTCTTCTCTTCTCTTCTCTTCTCTTTTTTTTGCTCTATGTTGTCTCTATCCTTTATTCTTTACCTTGAAGAACATCCATTTTCAATCCCTTATGACCCTATGTCTCCAACAAGATCCATGAGTCTTAATATGTGTTAATAAGAAGTCTCCATCAATACTATCAAGCCTGATTTATTCGTTGCAAAACTTATGTTCTTAAGCAAGCATACCATAGGTAGTCATATCTTATTTCTCTAGCTAGATTCCAGATCTGAGAGAGTAGGTGGCTACCTCACTCCTTTCTACACCCAGTAGAATGTCCCAAGAAGGATCCATTCAAAGTTCATGTAAACAATATGAAAGTGCAGAAGACTGACAAAAGAATAACTGGAAAAAAAAAAGAAAGAAATTTTTCGAGGAATTGGAAAAAAAATTAATTGGAACACTAGCATCCTGATCCTGTGATAGAAGATTCTGCCTCAAAGAACAAGATCCCAAAACCAGAACCTTGTAATGTTCAAGTTCCTGTTACAATTCTGTACCATGGTTGCTTTTGTTTAAATCCTGCTGTTGGTACAAATAAGCCTGACACTTGGCTGTGAGTTTTCTGCATCTTTTTGACCATAGCTAAGAGACAGAGATTTGGAGACAGTCTCTGCTCCCTTCCATGTGCCAGGATGATGGGCCTTGACTGTGACAAAGAAGAGTGAAAAATGTAAAAAGTCTCTCGTCTGGTGGCTGGTTTCGGTACTCTCATTCATAAAATAAAAGGCTTAGATCAAGCGATCCATGACGTCTTTTCCTCTTTTAACACACGGTGTGTTTCAGACTTAAAACAAATGAAGCCCATCTTCGGAGTTGCTGGAAGGAAGTTTCTCTTACTTCTGAAAAGGTTTCATTTAGCTGTAAGCAAGTGGAAGCCAAAAGTCAGAGCTTTTACTAAAGTGTGTACTGAACCATTTTGACATAAATAATTCATGTTGAGAAGACTTGAGCTAATGAAGCTCAAAATGCCAGTGGTCGACAACTCAGCTTCACAGAAACGGGTGTGGCGGTTCCTGCCTGGATCACCTTGTCTTGGGGCTGGAAGCAGGGTTTTTTTGGAGAAAAAGAGGAGTTTTGTCTCAGTGACACTTCCTCCGCTGACCTAAGGACCCAGCTGCTCAGTGACAGTTTTGAGGTTTGATTTGTTAAACTGGTAGTGTTTTGATCTGTTTCTTATAAAAGCAGGTCATCTTTATTTAACAACAAAAAGGGAAAACATGACCAAGCCAAAGGAGTGTCTCAATTGATTAAATAAAACTGCATTTATTAAATTACACTTACACTTCCTAGCTTCCTACATTTTAATTTTAATTTTTTTTTTCTTTTCCTCTTTATTGTGCTTGGTTCAGGTCCAGATGGAACTACCGTCACTCTCAAACCTTTTTTTTTTTTTTTTTTTTGTATACTTGTTGTGTAATCTTTATCTCTTTTCACAGCTCTAATAAATGAAGATGGCTTTCATTTGGGGAGAAACAAACATATTGTTCAAGAAAAAAAGTCACAGGGGACTCCATATCAGGTGAGCAGTGTGAAGCCTTGGCACTTACGTGGCGTTGTGCCAACTGTTCTATTACTGAGCTCCACAATACAGCCAGTAGTGTCTTGTACTGAGGTAGCCAGGGATCTGATTTGTATCTTGATGCTCTATGTTTTTTTTTTTTTTTTAATTGCTGAGCTCATGTTCTTGTGAATTGGGATACAATGAAAAAAGAAAAAAAAAATCAAATGTTGCCTCGAGATGATAAACCATTATGATTATGCAAAGCACCATACCCAGCAACCTTTTGCCAAGCAGCTCTGGGACTGTCAAGTTACTACTTGGGGGAGTATTTCTGATGAGACCCCTGTTAACTGCTTCAGGATCTTTGGCATCCTTCAGGGTGGAGCACATGAATCTTTGTGTTCACATCTGACATAAACTCGTCTGCTGGGCCTCCTGATTTAGCCCTTTGAAAATGGACTTGATTAACACAAGAATTCAGGTAATTAAGAGTGTCTAAATGTTGAGTCTCCCTAGTAACAATCAGAATTAGTTCACAGCCAAGTAGTCGCTATTCATTCTATAACAAGAAAAAGCAAGTCTGTGAGTCAGTAGTACCATCGCAGGCAAGAGGCTAGTTTGGTTTTTTTGTTTTGTTTTGGTTTGGTTTTTTTTTTTTTTTTTTTTGAGGTTTTCATACCACCTTGGCCGCCTTATTAATCATTGTGATCATTTTATTAGAAGATTTAGAACTCTCCTATATTGACCAATCAATAGACAGTGGATATTCAGAACAGGAATTGTGAAGGGGCTGATTGGTTGAGGAAAGAAAGCTCACTCATCTAAAGCCAATCTTATTTCCTAGGCAATGTGAAGCCCTCCAGTGAACTAGACAGTGGAACACAGCTTTCAGTCAGCTATAGCTTCAGATGGTTGTTCTGATGCTCCTGGAGTGTGTGTGTGTGTGTGTGTGTGTGTGTGTGTGTGTGTGTGTGTGTGTGTCTGTCTGTGTGTGTGTGTGTGTGTGTGTGTGTGTGTGTGTGAGAGAGAGAGAGAGAGCCTTGGCAACCCATCCCTGGTCCCTGGAGCACCCATCTTCTGGTGGATTCTCCCTGGAGTGCCTGGTTAAGACTGCTAAAATCAAAGCACTCTCTGAATCCTAGTTTGGCTTTTAAACCTTAGTGTGGCATTGGGCAATTTATGGATGCTTTCTGACTTGGTTTTCATCACTGTAGAATGGTCCATAAAGGGCCCTGCATCCCAGAGCTGTCACAAAGATGAAATGAGATACTCCATTCAGAGAGCACTTAGCTTCATGGCTGGCATTTCGTTGATGCTTGAAAAATATCATTGTCATTTCTTCTCTTTTCTCCTCTCTGCTTCTCCTGTCTTCCTGCTCTTTGTGCTCCACAGTGACACTTTCAGGGGGTCCAGCTCTTAGATTGTTTCTGGGATACGTCGTCCTAGCTCCCTAATTTCAGATAAGACTCAAATTTAGTATTGAGTGAAACATTGTCCAGCGGTGAGGAAGAATGGTTGCCTTACAGGATGTGCTCCCCATCCTTACAGGGTGTGCTCCCCGTGCTTACAGGGTATGCTTCCCATGCTTACAGGGTGTGCTCCCCATGCTTACAGGGTGTGCTCCCATGCTTACAGGGTGTGCTCCCCGTGCTTACAGGGTGTGCGCCCCATGCTTACAGGGTGTGCTCCCCATCCTTACAGGGTATGCTCCCCGTGATTACAGGGTGTGCTCCCCTACCCTAGATGTGCTGTGTGCTAAGAGAACTCTTTCTTTTGGATTTCAGCATCAATATCACTTAGTATCTAACCATCTGTTAGAAAAGACAAAATAATATAATAAGTTCTTGGGAAGAACTGCTGAAATATAAAGCTTAATTCTCCTACCAGTGATTCTGGAGCCTTAATTAGCTAAGATGAGGAACTTCTAGAATGGTGACCTTCCAATTGTGCCATGTAGTTTATTGCTAAAGGTTACTTGAAGCTATGCAGGGCCCCATCTTATCCTGAGATCCTCACTTGGAAATTTATCTATCTTTAATAATTCTGTTCTTATTTATGATAGGCATTCAGTTGACCTTAAGTATGAAGTATTTATGTGTGTGATTGAATGCTCGGGCTTGAGGAAGAATGTTACACAAACTACTGAGTTATTAGCTCCCCTTGACTGAAGAAAAAGATGGGGGAGGAGGGTCCATTTTCAGGAGGTAAGAAGATCTGGTGTGAATGGGGATGCTCCTGTGCCTGGTGAAAGGTGAGAATTGGTACAGACTGTGGGTCCCATCAGTGTTCTGCATATGGAGACTGTCCAGACACCCTCTGTGTCAGGTGCCCATGGAGAAAGACAACAGAACATTAAGACAGTCCTAGTCCATCATCAATGGTAGCAGAGGCCCTTGGTCCTGTGAAGATTATATGCCCCATCATAGGGGAATGCCAGGGCCAGGAAGTGGGAGTGGGTGGGTTGGAGAGCGGGGGGGGGGGCAGGGGGGGGAGATCAGAGTTTTCGGATGGAAACCAGGTGGATTTCTAAGTTCGAGACCAGCCTGGTCTACAGAATGAATTCCAGGACAGCCAGGACTATAAAGAGAAACCCTGTCCAAAATAAATAAATAAATAAATAAATAAATAAAAACAACAACAAAACCATGGACAGCTCCATTGTCATGAGCTCAGTCTACGAAGGGAGCTCTTTCTGAATCTCTGGATGATGTTCAGGACTTAAATTATGAAACTCTTCAGGATTGTGACAGTTGGTGGTACTTGTCCATAGACATGGTGCTCTTACATTTTTACTGATCAAATCTGAAGTTGGGTCAGGTCTGATCTTAGAAGATGAGAGTCTCCTGAAGTTGATTACTTATATCATCATGGAAATTATATACATCTAGCACTTGAGAGATAGAGGCAGGAGAGATTGGAATTCAAAGATATATCCCATACACATGGAACCTAGTATAAAAACAGAAGAAAATCACAAAGGAAGGGAAGAGGGAAAGAGGGAGGGAGAAAGGGAGGGAGGGAGGGAGGGATGGAGGGAAGAAGGAAGGAAGGAAGGAAGGAAGGAAGGAAGGAAGGAAGGAAGGACAAAAGTTCCCACAAGCTCCCTAAAAGCAGATTAGCATTATTAGTGGTACACACACACACACACACATACACACACACACACACTGATATGATATATATGATAATTTTACTATTAGTACCATGAGGCAAAGTTCAGAGAATGTTAAAATTTCAGTGGTTATTTGACCATACCTACAAAAAGACAGATAGATAGCAGATACATACACGTACAAATACAGACACAGACATACTTAAACACACATACACACAAACACACTCAGACACAGACACACACACACACACACACACTCACACACATACACACACAGAGAGAAAGAAAGAGAGAGAGTTTGAGATTGAAATTGAGATGAGACAGGATCTTACTACATAGCCCTGGGTAGTCTGGAACTTGCTATGTATCTCAGGATGGCCTTACAATCATAGGAATACTCTTGTCGCAGCTTCTGGAATACTAAGATCACACGCATGGTACACCATAAGACATTTAAACATAAACCAATTTCTCAGACAGAATTCTCAAGATGTTTAACTTCATGTTCCCCAAATGAANATATTGAAAAGGGCATAAAATATGCAGTAATACAGACTTTGGACTAATATATTTTCAAAATTGTTGCATGCCTCATTTCTCACGTAAAATTTTAGGTTACATTCAGCCTTCAGAGTGTCATTCATATTCATGATAGAAAAGCAGGATATCATTTAGTACTTTCATTGCTGGTGATATAAAACATTGTCGGGCACCCCCTTCTCAGGCTGTACCAAATATTTTTTCCCTGAGCTCCTTTGCAGGGGAAGAACTATCTCTACATTAATCAATTAATTATAAGTACATGTGCATATGTGTGTATGGACATATGCATGTACACACTCCTTTGTATTGTAACTGCCAAAATATTAATGATTGTATTGTGTATTTGCTCAATCATACAATCCTAGTCCTTTGAAAATTATGAGGTTCACAAATTCCACAAATCCAAAGACAGCCTGTACTTCATAGTGAAACAAATGTCTCAAAAATATTAAAGATTAGATCACACCCTACACAAATTGAGCTATTTTCCTTGAAGATAGAGACTAGAGATGTAAGGTTAAATACTTGATTTTTTAACCTCTCCTAGGCTTAGAGGAGGTCTTGAGCACTAGTTCTAACCTTTGGCATTCACACAAATTTCTTGGGAGTCCTTTCAAGAGGGGAAAAATAACTCAAATCTCATGGGGATTAAACTGCTTGCTCTCCTTCCTGTCTGGAGTTTGACATGTTATCTGGTCAAGCAGCCATCTTCCAACTGTGACACTAGTATTTCAGGAGAAGGATGGTGGGAACAGGCTAAGACCCAGAGAGTGGTTGGAGGACTTCTTGCTAGTGGCATTCTAGAGATGTTGTAATAGCATCTTCACTAATGTTCCTAGATCCCTGGCTCCATACTTGCTTTCAACCACTGTTGTAAGTTTTCTGTTCCACAAAGCTGAATACATTTTTAATTTCCTGACTCTTTCTTCCTTTTAAAATAGACACCTTTTGACAATTCTGAAACTGGACTGTTCCACCCAGGCAGTCAGAGAGGAATGTCTGTAGAGAGTGGATGGCTGAGACTTCTGATTGTATAAATCAGACTCACCTCCTGCTTTGTGAGCTATAGGCACCATCTAGAGTATATCATTTGTTTCTGGAGATTAAGATTAAATTAATATCAGATAGAAGATGGGAAAATGGCATATTAACTGTCTTCAGTCTTACCGTGATTTCTTCTGAAGCATATAACTACTAAATGGGTAGCATTGATCAAAGTGGGGCTGATTCTGGAGAGCTCAAACTGCTGTCATTGCACTGGGTTACTCTGAAAGCTAAGGATATGTTACAACGTGTTAACAAACTGTCAAGGAAGTGCTGTCTGTGGATCTCATCAGACAAATTTGAAAGTTGAAAAAGCTACATGTCAGGAAAGAAAACAAAAGAGCCCAGGAACTTGTTCAGGTCATAGTTGTGAACACCCAGGGTGGGCATGATAACAGCAGAATAGAAAAAGGATACTGTGTACCAATTGTGTGTCTCAGATCATGCACTTTTTATCCACTCTACCTGCTGTGTTAGGTATCTATGGAGCAGGGCCGACTAACCTAAAATGTGGTGGATTAAAACATAGTCCTTGCCAGATTCTAAGGGCTGGGGAATTTTTAATGCTGGAATGGGCTTTTGGAATCTTTCCCCTGGTTCCCAACAAGATATAATCTGAAAACTCAACTGGGACTGGGGTGTTCGTTTGTAATTAACTTCCTGTCCTGGTGTAGCAAAGAAATCCAGCTATTTGTTAGGAGCTGGTTGAAGGTGTTGTTGATTCATTCCCTGCTAGCCTCCTTTTAAGACTGTTCCAGTGTCCTCTGTCAGGTAGAGGAGAATAGTCAGAAACTATATTTATAGATACATTTTAAAACTAAAAACTACAAGTTTTTGTTTGTTTGTTTGTTTTTGTTTGTTTTTCAAGACAGGGTTTCTCTGTATAGCCCTGGCTGTCCTGGAACTCACTTTGTAGACCAGGCTGGCCTCAAACTCAGAAATCTGCCTGCCTTTGCCTCTCAAGTGCAGGGATTAAAGGCATGCACCACCATGCCCAGCTAAGATATATTTTGAAGTTATGTACAGTAATGTGTGGAGGAATTTTGCCACCCAGGAGCCAGGCAACACTAGCAAATTGAAAGAATGGAGAAAATTTGTTCACTAGAAAGAGATTTGAATCTCTGTCACCAGAAGAAATTTAAATGAAGAAGTTCATTTGGTAATTGTATTAGTTACTTCTCTCATTATTATGATTGAACACTGGACAGAAACAATGTACAGAGGAAAGTGTTTATTTGGCTCACACTGGATGATATCTTTACAGTCCATCATAGTGGAAAAGAAACTATGGTGTGTAAGCCAATGGTTATATTATACTGAGAAGCAGAGAGGCGTGAACACCAGGCTTCATGTGTTCTCTCGTTTTTTTATTCAATACAGAGTCCCAGCCCAGGGGAGAGTGCTGAACACATCATATGGATTTCCTTCCTAGGTAAATCCTTATGAGGACAAGTGTGGCTCTTAGCTGATTCTAAACTCCAATGAATCTTGTCAGAGACACATGAGCAGTGCTAAGGAGACAGAGAATGCTCATATGGAGTACTTCTTTTCTTTCCATTTTTCAAAAAAAAAATGTTACACTGAATTTCCTCTTCTGCATGTGCAGTGTTAAGCTTCATTTACATGAGAAGTTCGTGTTCCCTTCTAAGCCGAGTTTAAGCAGTCTTTTGGCATAACTTTTATTCAATGAAGAAATACTTGCTTCTCAGAAATGAATTTTATGAATGAGCTACATCATCTAGTCAAATTCTGCCTCTAAATACACGTGAATATTTTCCCTTTGGGTCGTTTTATTAACAGCTTGGGAGTGATCGCTTGAAATTCTGTCACATTTTTTTTTCATTCATATTTAAAAGGATTTACCAAAATCAGACAATGACTTGTAAATATCTTCCCATAACTTCCTCTGCACCAGACACTGGTGCATCCTCAAAATGTAATATGACAATGGTAACATGGTATCTTCTAAATGATGGTGCCACAGGTTCATCTAGTAGTAAAATAAAACTTAATGTCTTCGGACTTGTTTCACTTACTTGAGCTATTCCGGTAGTTTTCTGTGTCCTGTCTCCTCTTCTCGGATAATAACTTATGATCTAGAGATGGAGACTTTTCCCCAGGTTTGTACTTCATAGTGATCAACTTGCCTTATGAGCCATAATTGTTGGCCGGAATTTATTGTTCAAATTCTACCTTTAAATTGTATTACATTTAACTTGCCCATAATAGAAATTCTTCTGGTTATCATAAATATTAAACAAAATGGTATGTTCACTGCTCTAGGACGTTCTTGAAGAAACATTTCATATTCTCCTCTCTAAAACCTTTATATTTCAATTGTAGGTGCCCTACCAGATAAAAAGAAGGTATAGTTTTTAAGCCCCAAATACCTATTATATAAACTTGTGGAGGATGTGAAGTCTAAGACTGTGGATCTAACAGAGTCAGTGTCTGCCGAGGCTCCCTTTCTGCCTTTTTTCTCCTTTGAATTAAAGATTTATTGAAAATCCTTTAGCATAAAATAAAAGCTTAGCTTAAACCATAAATAAAATCGACAACGTGACTGGGAACATTACTTTCCGGATTCTTCATACATAGTGTACCTTCTCTTTCTTTCTTTCTTTCTTTCTTTCTTTCTTTCTTTCTTTCTTTCTTTCTTTCTTTCTTTCTTTGTTTCTTTCTTCCTTTCTTTCTTCATTTCTTCCTTTCTTCCTTTCTTCCTTTCTTCCATTCTTTCTTCCTTTCTTCCTTCCTTTCTTCCTTTCTTTCTTTCTTCCTTCCTTCCTTCCTTCCTTCCTTCCTTCCTTCCTTCCTTCCTTCCTTCCTGTCTCTCTCTCTCTCCCTCCCTCCCTCCCTCCCTTCCTTTCTTTGTTCCTTTCTTTCTTCCATCCTTCCCATCTCTCTTTCTTTCAGTGCCATATGTATGTATGTAAGTATGTATGTATGTATGTATGTATGTATGTATGCATGTATATATGTATGTATATATGTATACATGTATGCATGTATATATGTATGTGTGCATGTATATATGTATGCATATATATGCATGTATATATATGCATGTATATATGCATGTATATAAGTATGTATGTATATATGTATGCATGTATGTATATATGCATGTATATACATATGTGTATGTATACATGTATGTGTATATGTATGTATGTGTATGTATGTATGTGTATGTATGTATGTGTATGTATGCATGTGTATATGTATGTATGTTTGTATGTGTAAGTATGTATGTGTGTATGTATGTATATGTATGCATGTATGCATGTATATGTATGTATACACACATACACACACACACACACACACACACACACACACACATATATATATATATATATATATATATATATATATATATATA
>CACVCL010034857.1:0-14643 GCA_902729485.2 Mus minutoides
TTATTCATTTTATTTTTATGATCTTGGACTCCACACTCAGTCCAATAATCGGCTGTCAGCATCTACCTCTGTATATATCAGTCTCTGGCAAAGATTCTCAGGAGACAGGCACATTAGGCTCCTATTAGCAAGCACTTTCCAGCATCCATAACAGTGTCCTTGTTTGACAATTTTAAATGGGATATAATCCTATGGTGGGGTAGTCTCTAGATGGCATTTCCTTCAGTGTCTGCTCCATAATTTGTCTCTACATTTCCTCCTGTGAGTATTTTGTCCCCCCTTCTAAGAAGCACTGAAGCATGTACACTTTGGTCTTTCTTCTTCTTGAGCTTCATATAGTCTGTGAATTGTATCTTGGGTTATTGGAACTTCTGGGTTAATATCCACTTAGCAGTGACTGCATTCTGTGTGTGTTCTTTTGTGACTGGTTTACCTCACTCAGGATGATATTTTCAAGTTCCATCCATTTTTCTGTGAATTTAATGAAGGCATTGTTTTAACAACCAAGTAGTATTCCATTGTATAAATGTACTACATATTTGTATCCATTCCCCTTTTGAAGGACATCTTGGTTGTTTCCAGCTTCCAGCTCTTATAAATATGGCTTCTACAAACATAGTGGGGTGTAGTGGCTATCCCTGGTTGTCAACTTGACTATATTTGGAATGAGCTACAATCCAGATTTGGAAGGCTTACCAGTGACCCTAACCTGGAGGCTTGGATATAGAAGTCTCTGATCTGGATCTTGGTATGGAGGTCTTGGTAGCATATCGACTATGGATTCCAGAATATTAAGACAGAGAGATCTCCGAGCTCAAGATCATCTAGGATTAAAGGTGTGAGATTAAGACAGAGATTATCTTCGAGCTCAAGATCATCTGGGATTAAAGGTGTGAGATTAAGACAGAGATTATCTTCGAGCTCAAGATCATCTGGGATTAAAGGTGTGAGATTAAGACAAAGATTCCTGAGCTCAAGATCACCTGAGACTAAAGGTGTGATGGCACACACCTTTAATCTGGGTTACACCTTCTGCTGGAGACCATATAAGGACACTGGAAGAAGGGAGACTAGCACTCGCTCCTTCACCTGTTCACCGTGTGGGACTGAGTAACTGCTAGATCCTTGGACTTCCATTCACAGCTACTACTGAATCATTGTTGGGAATTGGGCTGCAGACTGTAAGTCATCAATAAATTCCTTTACTCTCTAAATTCTGTGACTCTAGAGAACCCTAACTAATACATGGTTCATGTGTCCTTATTACATGTTAGAGCATCTTCTGAGTATATGGCCAGAGTAGTATATCTGCATCCTCAGGTAGTACTATGTCCAATTGTCTGAGTAACTGCCAAACTGATTTCCAGACTGGTTGTACTGGGTTTCTATCCCACCAGCAATGGAGGAATATTCCTCTTTCTCCACATCCTCTTCAGCACCCACTGTCACCTGAGTTTTTGTTCTTAGCCATTCTGACTGGTGTCAGGTAGAATCTAAGGGTCATTTTGATTTGCATTTCTCACCATTCAATTTGTTGTTGGATATTGCTTTCCAGTATAATGATTTCATTATGATTAGCTATGTTTCATGAATCTCAAAATGGATTTAACAAATACCTATAGAATATTTCATTCTAAAACTACAGAATATTATTTCCTCTCAGTACCTAATGGAATCTTCTGCACAATCAACCAGTTGTCTGACAGAAAACAAGCCTCAAAAGATAAAAGAAGATTGACATATTCCCATGCATTCTGTCAGATTTCTTTGTAATAAGGCTGAACTTCAGTTACAACAAACTCAAAAGAAATCCTACATAGTCATTTTCAATGAACAACTATCTAGTCAATGATAATGTGGTCAGGGACATGTATGGAAAAAAATTAATGACTTTCAAGAATTCATTGAAAAGAAAGGTATAGTTTACTCAAAATTAAGGGACAAAAAGACTAGTGGTAAGAGGAAATTACATTGCACTGAGTACCTTAATAAAGAAATTTGGGATCCTATATTAACAACTTCCCAGTACACCTGATAATTCTAGAAGAAAAAGAATAAACAATAAATAGGAAATAGTATAACTCAGGTCTGAAAACAATCAAGTAAAAAAATTGAGGATGAAAAAAATCAAAAGGGCTAAGGTCTGGTTCTTTGAGAAAATCAAGAATATAGATAAACCCTAAGACAAACTAACTAAACGGCTAAGAGACAGTATCCAAATTAACAAAATCAGAAATGAAAAATGAGACATAACAACAGAAACTGTGGAAATTAAAAAAGTCACCAGATCTTACCTCAAAAGTCTATGCTCAAGAAAACTGTAAAATATAAAAGAAATGATTGATTTTCTAGGCATTCCATATTATAAAGTATACCAAGATCAAGTAAGCTATCTAAAGAGGCCCATAACCTCTATGGAAATAAAAGCAGTTATTAAAAAAACTCCACCCCCCAAAAAAAAACCCAACTAATCAACCAACCAACCAAACAAACAAACATAAAATCTAAAACAACCCGGGGCCACATGTTAGATGTTTTTAGTGCAGGATTCTACCAGGTATTCAGAGGATATTAATAGCAATACTCCTCAAAGTATTCCACAAAAACAAAAACATAAGGAATACTACCTTAGTCAATATGCCAAGGCATAGTTACTCTAATACCTAAACCACACAAAAAACAAAGAAAGAATACTTCAGAAAAATTTCAGTTTTGAATACCAATGCAAAAATACTCAATAAAATTCTTGCAACAGAATCCAAGAACTTATCAAAACTTTCATCCCCCACAATCAAGTAGGTTTCATCCTAGGGATTCTTATATGTTTCAATGTGCAAAAAAAAAATCTATCAATGTAATACACCATATAAAAAACTCAAAGAAATAAAATCACATGAGATCTCATAATATGCTGAAAACATCTATGACAAAATCTGACATGTCTTTATACTAAAACTATGGAGAGGTCAGGAAGTCATGTCATATACTTAAGATACATTTTTTTAAGGAAAAGGTTCATAAATCTTCTAAAGAAATACACTAAAATGCAAACACAGGAAGGAAGTGAATAAATCACTTCAATGTAAAAACTTAGACATAAAACACCAAGCATGAGAAAACACTGGAAACAAAGAGGCAAATAAAAACAAAATCCAAAAACCAAAAAAAGTTAACAATAGATTCAAAGTGAAGGATTGCAGCAAATGTACATTTTAGGTATTTGATGAAAAGATATATACTTCAAAATCAGAATATACAATTTCATCTCAATACTTTAAAGATGTTGAAAGAACAATACTCAGCTTCATAGATGTCCTAGTCAGCCATCATTGGGAAGAGAGGCCCCTTGGTATTGCAAACTTTATATGCCCCTATACAGGGGAACTGCAGGGCCAAGAAGTGGGAGTGGGTGGGTAGGGGAGCAGGAGTGGAGGAGGGTATAGGGAACTTTCAGGGTAGCATTTGAAATGTAAATTAAGAAAATATCTAAGAAAAAAAGAAAAAGAAACAAAAATTATAACAGGTAACATAATTCTGATCAACAAAACAGCTGTTGTATATCTCACTATTCAATATTTCAAGTTAGAGTACAAGATTATTGTGATTAGATTGTTTTGATCAGTACATGAATGGTGACAAGCTGATAAGTGAAATATGCATGAAGAACCAGATATGAAATAAAACAACTCTGAACAACTGATCTTTATAAAGTTACCAATAGTGCACAGTTTTTTAGCAATATTTTTTTTCTCTTTATTAGATATTTTCTTCATTTACATTTCTCATGTTATCCAGAAATTTTCCCTTACCCCCCCGCGTCCCCGCCCTGCTCNCCTGATTTTAGTGGGATTGCTTCCAGCTTCTCTCCCTTTAGTTTGATGTTGGCCACTGGTTTGCTGTAGATTGCTTTTATCATGTTTAGGTAAGGGCCTTGAATTCCTGATCTTTCCAAGACCTTTATCATGAATGGGTGTTGGATTTTGTCAAATGCTTTCTCAGCATCTAAGGAGATGATCATGTGGTTTTTACCTTCTAGTTTGTTTATATAGTGTATTTTTATTAGATATTTTCTTCACTTACACTTCAAATGCTATCCTGAAAGTCACCAATACCCTCCCCCTGCCCTGCTCTCCAACCCACCCACTCCTGCTTCTTGGCCCTGGCATTCCCCTGTATTGGGGCATATAATCTTTGCAAGACCAAGGGCCTCTCCTCCCAATGATGGTCGATTAGGCCATCTTCTGCTACATATGCAGCTAGAGACACTAGCTCAGGAGGTAATGGTTAGTTCATATTTCTGGTCCTCTTTTAGGATTACAGACCCCTTCAGCTCCTTGACTACTTTCTCTAGGTCCTCCATTGGGGCCCTGTGTTCCATGTAATGGATGACTGTGAGCATCCACTTCTGTATTTACCATGCACTGGCATAGCCTCACAAGAGAGATCTATATCAGGGTCTTTTCAGCAAAATCTTTCTGGCATATACAATAGTGTCAGTTTTTGGTTGTTGATTATGGTGTGGATCCCCAGATGGGGCAGTATCTTCATACTTCTTCTTTCTGTCTCAGCTCCAAACTTTGTCTCTGTAACTCCTTACATAGGTATTTTGTTCTGCATTCTAAGGAGGGACAAATTGTCAACACTTTGGTCTTCCTACTTCTTGAGTTTCATTTGTTTTGCAAATTGTATCTTGGGTATTCTAAGTTTCTGGGCTAATATCTTTATCAGTGAGTGCATATCATGTGAGTTCTTTTGTGACTAGGTTACCTCACTCAGGATGATACCATCCAGATCCATCTATTTGCCTAAGAATTTTATAAATTCATTGTTTTTAATAGCTGAGTAGTACTCTATAATTGTGTAAATGTACCACATTTTCTGTATCCATTCTTCTGTTGAGGGACATCTGGGTTCTTTCCAGCTTCTGGCTATTATAAATAAGGCTGCTATGAACATAGTGGAGCATGTGTTCTTATTACCAGTTGGAACATCTTCTGGATATATGCCCAGGAGAGGTATTGCTGGATCCTCTGGCAGTACTGTGTCCATTTTCTGAGGAACTGTCAGACCGATTTCCAGAGTGGTTGTACAAGCTTGCAATCCCACCAAAAATGGAGGAGTGTTCCTCTTTCTCTACAACCTCAAGAGCATCTGCTGTCCCCTGAATTTTTTATCTTAGCCATTCCCACTTATGTGAGGTGGAATCTCAGTGTTCTTTTGATTTGCTTTTCTCTGATGAATAAGGATGTTGAACATTTTTTTCTGGTGCTTCTCAGCCATTCGTTATTCCTCAGTTAAGAAATCTTTGTTTAGCTCTGTGCTCCATTCTGCATGATACTGGTACAGGTACAGACAGGTAGATCAATGGAATAAAATTGAAGACCCAGAAATGAACCTACACACCTATGGTCACTTGATCTTTTACAAGGGATCTAAAACCATCCAGTGGAAAAAAGACAGCATTTTCAACAAATGGTACTGGCATCATTGGAGGTTATCATGTAGAAGAATGAGATTTGTTCTATTCTTATCTTCTTGTACAAAGCTAAAGTCTAAGTACATCAAGGAACTCCACATAAAACCAGAGACTCTGAAATTATAGAGGAAAAAGTGCCAAAAAACCTCAAAGATATGGGCACAGGGGAAAATTTTCTGAATAGAATAGCAATGGCTTGTGCTGTAATATTGAGAATTGACAAATGAGACCTCATAAAACTGCAAAGCTTTTGTAAGGCAAAAGACACTGTCAATAAAACAAAAAGGCCACCAACACATTACAATTGGGAAAGGATTTTCACCAATCTTAAATCCGATAGGGGACTAATTTCCTATATATGTAAAGAGCTCAAGAAGCTGGGCTCCAGTGTACACTGTTGAATAAAAGCACCACCTTGCTTAATAAAGCTGGTCAATCTGGATGTCTACATCCAGAGGAATGTAAATAGATTGGTACTCATTTATCTGTAAAAAATTCAGTCCCAATTCTTTAAAATTCTTCACATAAAACCAAAAAAAAAAAAAAAAAAAAAAAAAATAAAAANTTCACAAAAAACCAAAAAAAAAAAAAAAAAAAACTGAACTTGACAGAACAGAAAGTAGGAATGGCATTGTACTAACTGGGACAGGAGAAGAATATAGAAACAGAAAAACATCAGTGCAGAAACTATAAACAACATATAAGTAAGAGTACATCATGAAACTGAAGAGATTATCAATTGCAAGCAACACTACCATTCAGACATATCAGCAGTCTACAGCACATGCAGAGACAAGTTTTATCATTTCACATCTCATAGAGAACTAATATCTAAAATTATAAACTTAGGAAATTTGGTATGAAAAATGAAATAATGCAATTTCCAAATGAGATATAGATCTCAACAGAGAATTCTCAACAAGCAAGTTCAAATGTCTGAGAAACACATAAATAATTATCTCATCACTTGTATTATTGAATATTGTTCTCTGTTTTTTATGTCTTATAAAACTACACATTTTAAAATAAAAAGATATTTTGGAACAGAGATAGAGGCATGTTTGGGGGTGTATATGATGAGTTGAATTAAGAAAAAAATGTCAGTTCATATTGTATGAGAGAAGAAAGTATCTTCAATAAAAGAAATATTTAACATGCCTATGCAGAAATAATATATGGTATTTACATATCTCGTTATCAGCCATTATATAAATGATAAGCTGCATTATGTAGAACAAGAAATCTAAGGTATAGAAGAAGGGACTATATGTTACACATGGTTATCAATGGGAGAAGAGTAAAATTAGATGTTTATGAGTGAACTGATGGTAAGAACAATAGGACCATGTCCAGGGGAGTAAAGGAGTTAAAGTTGAGAAAAGGAGTATGGGAAAGACAGCTGGGATTGACTGACACTTGATTAATAGTCATTAAATCTAGTACATTGAACATTTCCTAATATATATGAAGAGAATACTCCTGAAATAACCAAATATTGGTGTGAACAGATATCCTCCCACATGACATGACACATAATCACTTGTCAGGAAACAAAGCTACCCAGTAATAGGAGTGGATTAAATACAATCAATTTGTTGGCCAAAGTGATTACATGGAAATTCTCTGTCAATATCCTTATTTCCAAGACAATGAATTAATTTCTCTCCACAAGATGACAACAAGGTCCTATTTCTGATGACAACACCTGTACATCATATTGAAAATGGACAGCTTGATCTTCTACCTATGTACAACCTTCATTGCTATATTATAGTGTCTATGTCCAGGAAATATACTGCAGGCTACCAAAAGATAAATCTGAAATCTAAACATGTAAAAAATCTTTGATTTACACTGTTGTATTGCCTATAAAAATCTTAGAGTAATGGTGGCACAAAGATTGTGAGAGTAATCAAACATTATTTGATTTGTCTTAATCCCCTTTCATTGGTGGATACTTTGATATTGTTCCATTGACCAGGAGTCAGATACTTAATAGACAAGAGACCTAGGAGAAAACAAAATATTTCTGGATTTTAGCAAATATTCTGATGCTATAAATTAATCCTAATGACATTCTACTAAACTCATAGATCAGTGACTTATTCAGCAATAATAGAGTAAGCTTTCCCCTGATTAGATAGGAACACAAAAATATAGCAAGCAGACACTACAACAAGAGCTAGATCTTGGAAGAGACAGCTCTAAATATGAGATTCTCGATTATATTCCTCACCTCAGAGCTTCAAGTTCCCTACAGCACATGGAAGAGAAAAAGGGTAAGTGCCAGAGTGGAAGGAGGATACCAAAGAACAAGGGCCTGTAAATCAACTTAGGAATTCTCATATGAACTCACAGAATATGAAGATGGAATCATAGTGAACAGTGTAGCATGGGCCCAACCTCTATGTAAATGTTGGATGCTATACACATTATGCTAATGTTACCTCATTTATACTTGTGAATGGAAAACACTGAGATTCCACATGACCTCTGATTGTCATACTTTCATTCACAGTCAAACTTCACGTCTAATGGTGGATCTTCTTATGCATTTTACATACATAATTTCTAAAGGTTTTCACAAACCTACAGCTTGTTGACACTTTCCTGTTTACAAGTTGTCCAATCAAGCCTTCTTCCTATAGACACCATTTTCTAGGGACAGAAATGATGTGAAAGGAGTAAATACTTATATTTACTCAAATATATTTTCCAAACCTCAAAATTTCCACTTCTGACTTGGACGAAGATCCCAAGTGTAGGGAGTGCCAGATATTCCTCTAGGAGACTATAGCAAACTGGAATGAAAACCATCTTATCACTCATGTGAACTCTCCAGTGGCAAGGGTAGTAAAAACAGTTGTATATAAGTCAATGTTTGTTTGACATAATGAGGGCCATACCAAATATCCTCTTCAAGGTTTTGGGTTCTATATACATGTGAAGAAGCTCATTGTAATTTTTAAATCTTTCTCCTAAACACCCTACAGTTCTTGCTGGATTTAAACGAGTGATTCTGGAGAAGGAATTAAATTATACAGTAGAATGAATACATAACAAAATTTGTCCCATAGAGCTCTTTAGAACACTATCCAAAATCATTGTAGACATGTCCTAAGTACATTCATAATTTTCTTGTGAATTTCACTGTGAAAAATAAATACAGTGACTGAAAATGTGCAGAGCATGCTGAATGTGTTTCATGTTCTTTCAACCTCATGACTAAGAACAAATCCAAGGTATATTTTGATTTTAATATTAGCATATTTTCCCACTTTTATGCTGTCTAGGTAATATTTTATAGTTTTCAATAATTTTTTAAATATTCACTTATTTTTTTCTTTTCATTTTCTTATTTGTCATTTTATTTTTACTAACTTTAATTGTATAAGGTAGAAAGCTGAATGAAAATAGCAGTTTGTTCTTTGATTCCTCATATATGACCTTTCTCATCACAGGTGTCATGGGGATGTAGAATGTCCTATACTGTAGGATGCTGGATTACTGTATTAGGTTCAATACAGATGAAGGGTATATAAGAGTCTATTGCAGCTATTCTGTTTTTGCTTACATCATTTTGTAACTCCTAGTTTTGCTTGTGTCACAGCAGTTTGGTAGAGTTGCATTCATGGGGCTATTTAGTTATACTTTCAGATATTCTACGTATCATCACTCCATGCCCCTGGAGCTAAAATGAAGTAGACATATAAGAACTATTTTCTGTGAGTTGCCATGTTCCAGTGTGCTATTTTTTTGATGTATGACAGTCCTATAAATCATTGCTTCTTAAATTTCTAAATCATAATTTAGTTTTTCAGTTGAAGACTTTTATTCCATATATGCAAAAGCATGTTTGTGCCAGTATTATACTGGGCTTGGTGGTTTTCTTCAGTATTTCTCTGGAAGCAGGTATGGTGATATCCTCCACATTGTTATTTTTATTCAGGATTGCTTTGCTTATGCTGTGCATTTTGTATTACTATTCTAAATTTAAGACTTTTTTGGACAAGGAATGATATTCAATTTCTCTTAGAGTTCACAATGAGTCTCAATATTAATATGTTTAAAATGGCAAATTTCAAATTTTTATATTTCATCATGTAGTCATCAAATATTTCTTGTGTTGTAATGTTATATTCAATCCCATCATTATTTTATCATTTTTATGATCAATGACCCTCATGCTTATTTATGTTAGTTGACCAGTATTTTAGGACAATATTCAACACTGCTGTTTGCTTTATTTATTTTTTAGAAATTCTGTTCTTTTTATATATGAAAACCACTCAATTTTGTGTTAAATTTGCAATCTGCTCATTTATTTTAACTATACAAGCATAAATTGAAATACATATTAGAAAATTTGGTTTTCCTTTTTAAAATTTGTACTCCTTTATATACTGTTTTGCTGAGACATAAATAATTGAATAGGTTAACAAAGGAGAAAATGGATGTGCTCCTTAACAAAATCATGACCAGAAATCATATTTTGCCTACGAGGTAGCTAGGGCATCAATGGCACAAAATTTGTAGGGTAGGGAAGCAAGATATCTGATCTGTGTGAGGAAATACTACATGGGACTGAACCCACCAAGACAGTATTTGGAATACCAAGAATCAGAAACTAGATAGTCTCTGTACCTACAAAATAAATGCATTTTTTTAAAAAATAAAATATAGCAATAAAATGACTTGTGGTGTCATTTTGTCTCTTTTATAAGTAAGCATTTTCCTCAGCCATCAACAGAGAATCTTCCTTCATTAAAAGATGGAAAAAAAATCCTGATAACCACAAATAGATAAAATGTTCAGAGTCAGAATGTGATGTCTAAAGGTGATGTCACATTCCAATTTCTCTGTCTTCAGACTTCAGGAAACACCATAAGACATGAAATAGTAAAATTGTGAAAGTGGAGGTGACAGAGGACACCAAGGAAACATGGCTTTCCAAGTAAACAGGAACGTCACACAAAAGAAAACACAGAAATCAAGGCAACAGGAACAAAAATTTCATGATTTTGGAATACTTGAAGACCAAGGTCTGAAAGTAGAAGTAGACACTTGCCCCATCCCTAATGTAGTAACAATTTCTTTGTTTTTAAAAGTTTAATTTTTTACTTGTTCACTTTATATTCTACTAACTGCCCAATCTTCTAAGCTATCACCCCATGACCTATCTTCCCACATTTTTGAGGAAAAATTAATTACCTTCTATCTATTTTAAACCCAAAAGTTCTTTACATATGTATTATATCTTACAAGTTAGACTTTTTAATGATATTTGCAAGTGATTGAACACAAGCGTCTCTGGACTTCATGCCTTCTTTTGGGTTATTTTTCTGATGTTCTTTTATTTTTTCCAATATATATGTGTTAATCTTTGCTTTATTTTAGTATATTTTGCAATAATATGGATCATTCTAAAGATATCCCAAGGAAAACTGTTTTCTAATGGGATATAGAGTTGAGGAAGGATGTGTGAAGGAGCTGTTAGGTGTAGAGTTAGGAAAAACCCTAAACAGTTTACTTAATCAGAAAAAAAAACTGTTTTAAATAGAAAAAATTAGAAAAATGAAAGAAAAGAAAATCAGTTTTCTCTTCTGTGTCTTTGAATAATTCAATGGAAACATTTGATTTAATTTCTGGTATGTGTATTATTGACTTTTAAGTCTTTTTTTTTTCTTTTTTTGACATGGTTTCTCTGTATAGCTCTGGCTGTCCTGGAACTCTCTTTGTAGAACATGCTGGCCTCGAACTCAGAAATCTGCCTGCCTCTGCCTCCTGAGTTCTGGGATTAAAGGTGTGTGCCACCATGCCCAGCGACTTTTAAGTCTTATGCTATGTGCAACCGTGAAGGTATCTGTCATTGGAATCCAGAAATAGTTATCTAATTTCTCAATGGGATTGTTGAAAGTGAGTGTGACAAAAGGTATTGCCTGTAATTGGGATATCTTCTTGGGTGCTTTTTCTGGGCACAGTGGGAGATTAGGCCCCTAGACTTGCAGGAACTTGAAGTGCCAGGGCAGGGAAATACAAATGAGTCCCCAACCACTAATATAAGTATCAGTATCAGAAGAAGCAGGAAGCATTGTGGGAGGGACTAACTTGGAGCTCAGTTAACTGGATTTAAGTGAATAAGCAAACAAAATGAAAATAAAAATAAATGTCTGTGACATGAACATAATGCCATCTACAAAAGCAAACATAAGAGAAATAAACAATTATTGATCTTTAATATCTCTCAATATTAATTGACTCAACTCACCTATTAAAAGATATAAGCTAACAAGCTGGATACACAAACTGAATCCAGCATTTTGAAGCATACAAGAAACACACATCAATAACAAAGAGTTATTAATAACTCAGAGTAAATCGCTGGAGAAAGATCTTTCAAGCAAATGGTCCCAAGAAGCAAGCTGGAGTTGACATCCTAATATCCAATAAAATACACTTTCAACAAAGAGTCATCAAGAAAGATGAGAAAGGACAGTTCATATTCATCAAAGGAAAAATACACCAAGAGAAAGTCTCAATTGTAAACATCTATGCCCAAATGCAAGGGCACAGGAAAGCAATCACAGGAAGACAGAGGGAGGAAAGGACCTGCGTCAGAAATGGCACAGGTTGGGGAAGAGGGGAATATAAGAAGGTATTGGGTAGGCAGAAAGGACTGAAGCCCTGAGGGCAGCACTGGGCACATCCTCTTCATCCTCTTAAAGTGAGTTCTGACAGGAAAGTATAGTTAAGGAGAGCAGTATGTAGAGACAGTCAACCGAGACAGGAACGATGCCCAAACCAGTTGTTGGGTGACATAGATAAAAACCAAGCTGTACATCTTCTAAACATCTTTGGGGAGCCTACATCAAGTCCATGCTAGCATTTATTTGTGGTTCAATCATGGAGAGCCCCCAGTGCTCCAGGATAGTTGATTCTATTGGTCTTCTTGAGAGTCTTCCCTCTTTGTGTCCAGGAATTCTTACCCCAACTTTTAGAGGAGATTCTCCAAGTTCTGCCCATTTCTCCAAGTCTCTGCATCTGTTTTCTTTGTTGTGCGGAGCCTCTTAAGCACAGATATGCTAGACTCCTGTCTGCAAGTATAACATAGTGTCATTAATAGTGTCAGGGATTAGTTATTACCCATGAGATGGTTCACCAGTTTTGCCAGTCATTGGTTGGCCATTCTCTCAGTTTCTGTTTCATTTTTTTCTGCACATTTTGGAGGAAGGACACATTTTGGGTTTTGTGCATGTGTTAGTATCTTCATTCATTCACAGGGAGTCCTTACAAGTTTTTTGAAGTGACCACATCAGGTCTCACATCTCCCAATACTAGGAGTCTCAAAGATTCTCTGGAGACAACTTCATGCATGGTCCCAGGCACATCCTAAAGATGCCCTTATTCCACCCTTCAAAGATTTTCTTTCTGCACTGCTCTCTCTACAGATGATCTCCCTAAAACCTCTAATCTTATACTAAGTACCCTCAACATGCACTACTGTGTGAGATTCAAACATACTCTCTTGGGCTTTCTTTGTTATTTGGCTTCTTTGGGTTGTGGTCTACCTCCTATTTATCCTCTATGTTATGGCAAAGGGCCACTAATAAGTGAGAGCACACAATGCTTCACTTTTTCAGTCTGTGTTCCCTCACAAAGGATGCTGTTTATTAGTTTCCTCAACTTGCCTGCAAAATCTTGAAGTCTTGTAGTGAATAACTTAATAGGACTTCATTTTGTAAAAGAACATTTTATTCATCCATTCTTCAGGTGAAGGACATCTGTGTTGTTCCAAGCTTTTGGTTATTAACTACAAAAATGCTAGGAATATAGTTGAGTAAGTGTAGTGGTGGGGTGAAATAGCATATTTTGGTTATATGCCCAGGAATGGCATAACTGGGTCTTGAGATAGAACTACTCATAATTGTCTGGCAAACCACAATATATTTTTCCAAAGTGATTGTACTTCCCACCAGAAATTGATATGTGTTCCCTTCATTCTAATACATGGTATCATTTGATATGACTTTTGATTTTTATCTCATCTATTCTTACAGGTGTCATTCAGGTGAGATGAATTCAGAGGCATTTTTATTGGAATTTTCCTGATGAATAAGAATTTCGAACTTTTCTTTAGTTGTTTCTAGGCTATCTGATCTTCCGGTGTTGAGAATTCTCTGCTTAGAACTGAACTCTACTTTTAAATTGGGTTGTTTTGTTGGTATCTAATTTCATCTGTTCTTTATATATTATTTGCGATTATAGCACTCTATCAGGTGTAGGGTTGGTGATGATATATTTCTAGTTTGTAGGTTGCCATTTTGTGGTTTTGATGTTTTCCTATGCTTACAGAAGCATTTCTATTTAATGAGCACCACATTTAGTAACTGGCAATCTCACTGCCTGAGGTATTGGTGTTCGGTTTAGAAAATTGTTTCCTGTGTCAAAGTGTTTAAGACAGTTCCCCAATTTATTTGGGTGACAGGGATCACTTTGCAGTTTTTTTTTGCGTGTTTGTTTGTTTGTTGTTTTTTGTTTTGTTTTGTTTTTTACAAGCAACATCCAATTTGTCCAGTATAATTTATTGAAGATGTTTTCTCTTGTCCATAGTATAGATTTTGCTTCTTCAAAAATCAAATTCCTCTTGGTTAATTAGCTTCTCAATTTGGAGTTTGACTTCATCATTCAAACTGTCAATTTTCGTGGTAATAGCATGTAGTATTTAGTACTACTGGCCTGTAATACAGCTTGTAATCAGGGTTCAATATACCCCTTGAAATTTCTTGGTTTTGTACATGATTGTTTTAATATCCTGGGTTTGTTTTTTTCCATATTGAGAATTGCTCTTTCAAGGACTATAAACTATATTATAATTTTGTTTGAATTTGTATTGAATCTCTAAATTGTTGTTGGTAAGATGGTCATTTTTTTCTCTTTATTAGATATTTTCTTCATTTACATTTCAAAAGTTATCCAGAAATTTCCCCTTACCCTCCCGCATCCCCGCCCTGCTCCCCTACCCACCCCCTCCCACGTAATGGCCCTGGCGTTCCCCTGTACTGGGGCATATAGAGTCTGTATGACCAAGGGGCCTCTCCTCCCAATGATGGCCAACTAGGCCATCTTCTTCCATATATGCAGCTAGAGACATGAGCGCAGGGGGAACT
>CACVCL010034863.1:0-14420 GCA_902729485.2 Mus minutoides
ACACACACACACACACACACACACACACACACACAAGTGTGTGCACATGCACACTTATATATGTATGATGATATCCTAATGAAACTCAATATTTATTGAAATGAATACTTGCAAAAAATTTTGGAAAGAATTGTTTGAAGTTAACTTGAAAACAATGACGACAGTGCTCAGTAACTAGTTTTAAACTACAGAATGACAGGTGCCATTAAGCGATTTATGGATATTTTGTGACATTGAAAAGGCAAAAGTATAAATAATGTAACCACTTTAGTGATCATTACAAATGTGGTGACCAGCCATAAGACAAGAAGACAGTATCCTGGAGATTCAGAATGACAAGGTGGCTTCACGAAGATTCTTGGGATGATGGGGAAAGCTGAAAGAGAGAATATCAAACCAGGAATGACTCTCTTGCTTCTGATTGACTTGTTTGTGGATAGTCACATCACGCTCTCATGAGGCATGGATGTAGAGATCAAGAATGATAAACTCTGGTTTATTCAAGCCAAATGAGAGGCATTTATGGGAATCCAAGGTACAGGTGGCTTTCAGTATGAAGAAATGATAGTGGAACTGGTGCAAAAGAAAAAAGTGATGCATCTAACCCTTAAAGATGAAACCATGTCACTGAACTCAGTTTGAATAAAGAGAGTAAACACTTCTATACTTGAATAAGCAAATATTGCAAGAAGTTGTTTTTGGCCATACAGATCAGCTTTCTTTGTTTATATCAGAGTAAATTATTGTTTCATTGTCCCCAAAGCCTTACAGTTGGAGTACATTTTTGCATTTGCATCACCAAGGTTAATGATACTGTATAAGTAGACTAGACTAGACTACAAAAATATCAATGGATTATGGTGATGTGGTATCTCTGGCTGAAAATGATTTTTAGTTATTATATGTAGTAATTATCAAAGGGAAAATTGTTAAATGTGGGAGAATCATAGTAAAGGAAATATCATAAACCAATGTAAGTCCAAGATTAATAAATGATCAATCATCAAACCTTTTCACATTAAATTAAAGTAAAAGGGAGATTATTAATGCTGAACTTTCTTTTTTATTGGATATTTTCTTAATCTACATTTCAAATGTTATCCCCTTTCCTGTTTTCCACCCTCCCTCAGAAAACACTTTTCCCATCTTCCCTCCCCCTGCTTCTATAAGGGTGTTCAGACACCCAACCACCCACTACCAACTCCCCACCCTTGGTACCCCTATACTGGGGCATCTATCGAGCTTTCATAGCACCAAGAACCTCTCCTCCAAATGATACCTGACAAGGCCATCTTGTGCTACATATCCAGCTGGAGCCATGTATACTCCTTGGTTGATGGCTTAGTTCCTGGGAGCTCTGGGGTGGGGGTCTTGTTGGTTCATATTGTTCATATTCTTCCTCTGGGGTTGCAAACCCCTTCAATTCCTTCAGTCCTTTCTCTAATTCCTCTATTGGGTACCTTACACTCATTCTAATGGTTGGCTATGAGCATCTGTCTCTGTAATTGTAAACCTCTGGCAGGGCCTCTCAGGAGACAGCTATTTCAGGCTCCTTTCAGCATGCACTTCTTGGCATCAACAAGTGTCTGGGATTGGTAACTGTATATGGAATGAATACCCAGGGGAGACAGTCTCTGACCTTTCCTTAAGGCTCTGCTCTACACTTTATCTCCATATTTACTCCTGTAAATATTTTGTTCCCCTTCTAAGAAGGACTGAAGCACCCACACTTTGGTCTTCCTTCTTCTTGAGCTTCATGTGGTCGATGAATTGTATCTTGGGTATTCCAAGATTTGGGGCTAATATCCACTCATCAGTGAGCGAATACCATGTGCATTCTTTCATGGTTGGGTTACCTCACTCAGGATGATACAAATTGTAAAAGAAGAAGTCAAAATGTCACTATTTGCAGATGATATGATCATATACTTAAGTGATCCCCAAAACTCTACCAGAGAATTCCTAAAGCTGATAAATAACTTCAGAAAGTGGTTGGATATAAAATTAACTCAAACAAATCAGTAGCCTTCCTCTACTCAAAGGATAAACAAGCTGAGAAAGAAATTAGAGAAAGGACAGCCTTCACAATAGTCCCTTTTTGTGAGCCCTCCATAGCCTCAGTAATAGTGTCAGGCCTTGGGACCTCCCCTTAACTGTTACTCAAGTATATTAAAAAGATGAAAGCTATTAGGTGAGCAATTATAAGGGAAGCTATTTTGTCTAGTGGTGTTGATCTTAACCTCAGAGGAGTGATGGATAGGGGAGTTTTTGTTGAAAACCTGAGTTTTAAGAACTTTGCATCTTGAATGCTAAAGGAAAGACAGAAAGATGTCCCATGCAAAGGAGTAATGTAAAACAAACCATAATTTGGCAAGTCCTAAAAATTTCATATTGCTTCTAAGGTTGACACATTTTACACACACACACACACACACACACACACACACACACACATTCTGAGCTATTCTGGTTACTTCTCTCTCTTCCACTTCTAGTGTCAAGCCCCTAAAAGAACACTTAAGTGACCTTTTGGAATATGGAGTGTGCGGTCAATGGAAACCACTGTTTTAAATTCCCTGGAAGCATGGGGTCATGGATGCTATATTTAAATAGGTTTCAGAGTCATCAGATGGCTGAATTTTTCCATCAATATTTTCACCTTGGTTTGAGTAATTCACATACACACCCCTTAATCTTTCCAACGTTCTCCAAGCAAATGCACCACAAGCCACATCAGTCTGATGCACAACTCTGTGATGATGTGAGAAGCCCGTGGGGTCTTTAGTTTGTTTTTTTTATTTTCCTGAGTGCAAGAGGGAGAATTTTCCACTAGGGTGGAATAATAACAAGTAAGAGGAAAAACAGCCCTGCCAGACACAGTCAACTGAGTCTCTCAGCCTCCACAGGGTAGACTGAGATGTGGGTCTTACATTATCACTGGAGCTTTAGTGAAGGCCCAAGGGCAGGCATGTAGCTTGGGGGCTTGGCAAGATGTTGGAGTCAGGACCCAAGATGTGACTGTCACTGATTTCTGGCATGTTGGACTTCCTCTGAGAGCTAAAGATGGACTTTCCTTTCCTTTGCAGAGCATCCAGCTAATATCATTTGTCTCCAAGGGGTGGAACCATCAGATAAGGACTCTTTTCAGAGTTCAGACAGCAAAAGACTATAAAAGATAGGCACGATGACCCCATACAGTTTCAGGAGACAAGGGATTTGGGACCAATACCTCATGTCACTGTCACCATAGAAGAAAGTGAGCAAGCTGTTCTCCAGTTTATGAGTTTTTAAGGCTCTGTTTAGAGATCAACTGCCAAATCAGGTTTATTTTAGGTCCCATCAGCTCACATTGGTAGAAACACCTGCAATGTCCTAGCTTCTTCCCTGGAGCTAGTGATAGACTGCTGGTGGCCTCAAATACTCCATCTAGCTCTTCATATGTACAAAATAACTGAACCATGGGTTCTTCTTGTATCCATCTCTCTCTTTTTAAGGAAACATTGTGGCACAGGAAGACCTGATTTTTTTTTAAAATTAGATATTTTCTTCATTTACATTTCAAATGCTATCCGAAAAGTCCTCTATATCTGCCCCCGCCCCCTTCCAGCTCTCCTACCCACTCACTCCCACTTCTTGGCCTCGGTGTTTCCCTTTACTGGGGCATATAAAGTTTGCTAGACCAAGGGCCCTCTCTTCCCAATGATGTCCGACTAGGCCATCTTCTGCTACATATGCAGCTAGAGACACGAGCTCTGGGGGTACTGATTAGTTCATATAGTTGTTTCACCCATAGGGTTGTAGACCCCTTCAGCTCTTGGGTACTTTCTCTAGCTCCTATATTAAGGGCCCTGTGTTCTATCCTATAGATGACTGTGAGCATCTACTTCTGTATTTGCCAGGCACTGGCAAAGCCTCACAGGATACAGCTATATCAGGGTCTCTTCACCAAACTCTTGCTGGCAAATGCAATAGTGTCTGTGTTTGGAGACTGTTTAAGGGATAGTCCCCCGGGTGGGGCAGTCTC
This sequence comes from Mus minutoides, assembly GCA_902729485.2. Taxonomy (NCBI): domain Eukaryota; kingdom Metazoa; phylum Chordata; class Mammalia; order Rodentia; family Muridae; genus Mus; species Mus minutoides. The sequence goes on from CACVCL010034863.1 coordinate 4,025, forward strand.
TGGATGGTCCATCCTTTCGTCTTCATTCCAAACTTTGTCTCTGCAACTACTTCTATGGATATTTTATTCCCTATTCTAGGGAGGAATGTAGTATCCACACGTTGGTCTTCCTTCTTGATTTTCTTTTTTGTTTTGGGAGTTGTATCTTGGGTATTCTAGGTTTCTAGGCTAATATCCACTTATCAGTGAGTGCATAACAAGTGACTTCTTTTGTGATTGGGTTACCTCTCTCAGGACAATATCCTCCAGATACATCCATTTGCTCAAGAATTTCATAAATTCATTGTTTTTAATAGTTGAGTAGTACTCCATTGTGTAAAAATACCACATTTACTGTATCCATTTCTCTGTTGAGGGACATCTGGGTTCTTTCCAGATTCCAGATATTATAAATAGGGCTGCTATGAACATAGTGGAGCATATGTCCTTATTAACAGTTGGAACATCTTCTGGGTATATGCCCAGAAGAGGTATTGCTGGATCTTCTGGTACTACTATATCCAGTTTTCTGAGGAACCGCCAAACTGATTTCCAGAGTACCTGCTTGCAATCCCACCAGCAATGGAGGAGTGTTCCTCTTTCTCCACATCCTCACCAGCATCTACTGTCACCTGAATTTTTGATCTTAGCCATTCTGACTGGTGTGAGGTAGAATCTCAGGGTTGTTTTTATTTGCATTTACCAGATGATTAACGATATTGAACATTTTTTCAGATGTTTCTCAACCATTCAGTATTCCTCAGTTGAGAATTCTTTGTTTAGCTCTGTACCCCATTTTTAATGGGGTTATTTGAATTTCTGGAGTTCAGCTTCTTGAGATCTTTGCATATATTGGATAGTAGTCCCCTATCAGATTTAGGATTGGTAAAAATTCTTTCCCAGTCTGTTGGTGGCCTTTTTGTCTTATTGACAGTATCTTTTGCCCTACAGAAGCTTTGCAATTTTATGAGGTCCCATTTGTATATTCTTGATCTTACAGCAGAGGCCATTGCTGTTCTGTTTAGGAATTTTTCCCCTAATCGCATATCTTTGAGGGTTTTCCCCCACTTTCTCCTCTATAAATTTCAGTGTCTCTGGTTTTATGTGGAGTTATTTGATCCACTTAGAATTGAGCTTTGTACAAGGAGATAAGAATGGATCAATAATCTTTCTTCTACATAATAATCGCCAGATGTGCCAGCACCATTTGTTGAAAATGCTGTCTTTTTTCCACTGGATGGTTTTAGCTCCCTTGTCAAAGATCAGGTGACCATAGGTGTGTGGATTCATTTCTGGGTCTTCAATTCTATTCCACTGATCTACCTGTCTGTTGCTGTACCAGTACCATGTAGTTTTTAATCACAATTGCTCTGTAGTACAGCTTGAGGTCAGGCGTGGTGATTCCACCAGATGTTCTTTTATTGTTGAGGATAGTTTTTACTCTCCTAGGTTTTTTGTTATTCAAAATGAATTTGCAAATTGCCCTTTCTAACTCAGTGAAGAATTGAGTTGGAATTTTGATGGGGATTGCATTGAATCTGTAGATTGCTTTTGGCAGGATAGCCATTTTTACTATATTAATCCTGCCAATCCATGAGCATGGGAGATCTTTCCATCTTCTGAGATCTTTGTAAATCTCTTTCTTCAGAGACTTGAACTTCTTTTCATACAGATGTTTCATTTCCTTAGTTAGAGTCACACCAAGGTATTTTATATTATTTGTGACTATTGTGAAGGGTATTGTTTCCCTCATTTTTTTCGTATCCTGTTTATCCATTGTGTATAGGAAGGCCACTGATTTGTTTGAGCTAATTTTATATCCAGGTACTGAACTGAAGCTTTTTATCAGGTTTAGGAGTTTCTGATGGAATTTTTAGGGTCATTTATATAGGCTATCATATCATATGCAAACAGTGATATTTTGACCTCTTCCTTTTCTATTTGTACCCCGTTGATCTCTTTTTGTTGTCTAATTGCTCTGTCTAGGACTTCAATTACTATATTCAATATGTAGGGGAAAAGTGGGCAACCTTGTCTAGTCCCTGATTTTAGTGGCATTGCTTTGAGTTTCTCTCCATTTACTTCGATGTTGGCTACTGGTTTGCTGTATATTGCTTTTATTATGTTTAGGTATGGGCCTTGAATTCCTGATCTTTCCATGGCTTTTATCATGAAGGGGTGTTGGATTTTGTAAAATCCTTTCTCAGCATCTAACAAGATGATCATGTGATTTTTGTCTTTGAGTTTGTTTATATAGTGGATTACATTGATGGATTTCCATATATTAACCCATCCCTGCATCTCTGGAATTAAGCCTACTTGGTCATGATGGATGATCATTTTGATGTGTTCTTGGATTCGTTTTATGAGGATTTTATTGAGTATTTTTGCATTGATATTCATAAGGGAAATTGGTCTGAAGTTCTCTTTCTTTGTTGGATCTTTCTGTGGTTTAGGTATCAGAGTACTTGTGGCTTCATAGAATGAATTGGGTAGAGTACATTCTGTTTCTATTTTGTGGAATAGTTTGAGTAGAGTTGGAATTAGTTCTTCTTTGAAAGTGTGATAGACAGCTACAGTGTACTTGCATATAATAAATAAAAAAAAAAAAAAAAAGAAAGTGTGATAGAATTGTGTACTAAACCCATCTGGTCCTGGGCTTTTTTTGATTGGGAAACTATTGATGACTGCTTCTATTTCTCTAGGGGAAATGGGACTGTTAATGTTAATCTCATCCTGATTTAACTTTGGTAGCTGTTATCTGTCTAGGAAGTTGTCCATTTCACATAAGTTTTTCAGTTTTTTTGAGTATAGCCTTTTGTAGTAGGATGTGATGATGTTTTGGATTTCCTCAAGTTCTGTTGTTATGTCTCCTTTTTCATTTTTGATTTTGTTAATTAGGATACTGTCCCTGTGCCCTCTAGTTAGTCTGGCTAAGGGTTTATCTATCTTGTTGATTTTCTCAAAGAACCAGCTACTGGTTTGATTGATTGATTCTTTGAATAGTTCTTTTTGTTTTCACTTCGTTGATTTCATCTCTAAGTTTGATTATTTCCTGCTGTCTACTCCTCTTGGGTGAATTTGCTTCCTTTAGTTCTAAAGCTTCTAGGTATGCTGTCAGGATGCTAGTGTATGCTCTCTCTAGTTTCTTTTGGAGGCACTCAGGACTACAAGTTTTCCTCTTACGACTGCTTTCATTGTTTCCCCTAAGTTTAGGTATGTTGTGGCTTCATTTTCATTAAACTCTAAAACGTCTTTAATTTCTGTCTTTATTTCTTCCTTGACCAAGGTATCATTGAGTAGAGTGTTGTTCAGTTTCCATGTGAATGATGGCTTTCTAATATTTATGCTGTTATTGAAGATCAGCCTTACTTCATGGTGATCTGCTAGGATGCATGGAATAATTTCAATACTTTTATATGTCTTGAGGCCTGTTTTGTGACCTATTATATGGTCAATTTTGGAGGAAGTACCATGAGGTGCTGAGAAGAAGATATATCCTTTTGTTTTAGGATAAAATGTTCTGTAGATATCTGTTAAATCCATTTGTTTCATAACTTCTGTTAGTGTCCATGTGTCTCTGTTTAGTTTCTGTTTCCAGGTTCTGTCCATTGGTGAGAGTGGGGAGTTGAAGTCTCCCACTATTATTGTTTGAGGTGCAATGTGTGCTTTGAGCTTTACTACAGTTTCTTTAATGAATGTGGCTGCCCCTGTATTTGGAGACTAGATATTTAGAATTGAGCATTCATCTTGGTAGATTTTTAACTTTGATGAGTATGAAGTGTCCCTCCTTGTCTTTTTTGATAACTTTGGTTTGAAAGTCAATTTTCTTTGATATTAGAATGGCTACTGTAGCTTATTTCTTCTATTTGCTTGGAAAATTGTTTTCCAGCCTTTCACTCTGAGGTAGTGTCTGTCTTTGTCCCTGATGTGGGTTTCCTATAAGCAGCAAAATGTTGGGTCCTGTTTGTCTTTTAGTCTATCTTTTTATTGGGGAATTGAGTCCATTGATGTTAAGAGAACTCAAAGAAAAGTAATCGTTTCTTAATCTTATTTTTTTGTTTAAATTGGGAATCTGTTTTTGTGGCTGTCTTCTTTTAGTTTTGTTAAAGTATTACTTTCTTGCTTTTTCTAGGGTGTAGTTTCCATCTTTGTGTTGGTGTTTTCTCTTTATTATCCTCTGAAGGGCTGAATTAGTGGAAAGATATTGTGTGAATTAGGTTTGGCCATCGAATACTTTGGTTTCTCCATGTATGGTAACTGAGAGGTTTGCTGGGTATAGTAGCCTGGGCTGGCATTTGTGTTCTCTTAGTGTCTTTATAACATCTGTCCAGGATCTTCTGGCTTTCATAATCTCTGGTGAGAAGTCTGGTGTAATTCTAATAGGCCTGCCTTTATATGTTACTTGACCATTTTCCCTTACTGCTTTTAATATTCTGTCTTTATTTAATGCATTTGTTGTTTTGATTATTATGTGTCAGGAGGAATTTCTTTTCTGGTCCAGTCTATTTGGAGTTCTGTCGGCTTCTTGTATGTTCATGGGCATCTCTTTCTTTAAGTATGGGAAGTTTCCTTGTATAATTTTGTTGAAAATATTTGCTGGCCCTTTAAGTTGACAATCTTCATTCTCATCTACTCCTATTTTCTGTAGGTTTGGTCTTCTCATTGTATCCTGGATTTTCTGGATGTTTTGAGTTAGTATCTTTTTGCATTTTGCATTTTCTTTGATTGTTGTTTCCATGTTCCCTATGAAATCTTCTGCACCTGAGATTCTCTCTTCCATCTCTTATATTCTGTTGCTGATGCTCACATCTATGGTTCCTTATTTCTTTCCTAGGGTTTCTATATCTAGAGTTGTCTCCCTTTGGGTTTTCTTCATTTTTTCTGCTCCCATTTTTAGGTCTTGGACAGTTTTGTTCAATTCCATTGCCTGTTTGGTTTGTTTTCCCATAATTTCTTGAGGAATTTTTGGTTTTCCTCTTTAGGAGCTTCTACATGTTTAGCAGTGTTCTCCTTTATTTTTTTAAGTCAGTTACTAATGCCTTTCTTGAAATCTTCTACCACCTTCATGAGATATGATTTTAAATCTGTGTCTTGCTTTTCTGGTGTTTTGGGGTATCCAGGACTTGCTGTGGTGGGCGTACTGGGTTCTGATAAAGGTGAGTGGTCTTGGTTTCTGTTAGTAAGATTCTTATGTTTGTCTTTACCCATCTGAAGATCTCTGGTGTTAATGTTCAAGCTGTCTCTGGTTAGCTTCTGTCAGCACTCCTGGTAGCCCAACTCTCTCCTGAGTTCCAGTGGTCAGAGCAGTCTCTGTAAGCAAGCTCTCCTCTTTCAGGGCAGGTGTCCAGCAGTCTAGAGCTCTGATCCACCTCCTGAATTCTGGGGTCAGAACTCTCCCGATAGGCCTACTTTCCTCTGGCAAGGAATGTGGGTCTGGGTCTTAGCTCTGCCTCCTGGCTGATGATGAAGGCTGGGCAGGACCCTGACCAAGAAGTTCTGTTGCTTCCATCACCCAAGTGCTCTCAGGTTATTAGGAGTTCCTGGGTGTGCTAGGTGTCCTGCAGCATGGAGAGTCCTCTGGTGCCCTAGACGCCCTTGGCTGGATTCACTAGAAGATGGTGGGGGTGGCCCGGACTGGAACAGATCTCAGTCTCTGGTTGGTGGGGTTCATTTGTCCTTGTTCCTCCTGGCACAAGACCCTTTGTGATTCTTTGGAGCTGATGTTGTGTTCCACTTACCTGTGATCCCGAGGTGATCCCAAGGTCTTGTGGCGTGGAGAGCACTCTGGAGCCTTTAGTGGCCTCTGCTGGGCTCAGAAGAGACCTGATAATTTTATGTAGGATTAAAAAACATGGCCCCTGTAAAAAAAACAGCAAAGCAAAGCAACAACCAGTTTTCAGAAATACTGAGGAGTGTCTCCTGTCTGTAAATGTTAGCTATGGACAAGTAGGTAACGGGGATAGTTTTTTGACTCTATCTTCTACATACCTCTAAGCCACAGTCCATGAATAATTCTGGCATACTGGAAAGTGTTATTTCCACCTCTTCTCTGTCACCAGCCAGGTCATAGGGCATCATTTACCTGCTACCTATAGAAGACAAACAGCTAATCCGTAAAAATGTAGTCATGTTCCTTTTATGATTATTTTAATGCAAAATTTTATATCACACTGATTTTTAGGACATTTATGGCAAATATATATGTGTGAATGTGTGTGTTTGTATGTTTGTGTGTATGCATAAATGCACATATGTTTAAAACATTTGTTGATTATTTAACTATTTACAGTTCTAGAGAGTTAATCCAGGGCCTAGTTCATGCTAGACAAGTCCTTTTCTGATTGAGATACATCCATAGTGCAAAAAGCTGTCAATAACTAATTCACACTATTTAAATATTTATAGAGAAGTATATTTTTACTGAATATCTCCATGGTTATTAGTATCATAAACTATTCTTTACTATCATTGTTGGATTGTTGGGGGAGAAAGGTAATTCCATTTTCCTTTCTGCTTCTTTTTTTTTTCAAATCTAAATATTTTTGCACACAATATATTCCAATCTCAGTTTCCCTTCCTTCCACTGCATCAAACATCCCTCCCATAATCTCCCTTCTGTCCCATGTACACTTCTCCATTTCCTGTCAGAAAAGAGCAAGCATGAAGAATATTTATATTTTTCCCATAGTACTTCACCAATTCCTAATGTCTCTAAGGGGTACTGTTTTCTTTAAATCCTTGTATAAACATTTGTTTTTAAATCTTAGTTGTTGCCATTCCAACAATTGTCAGGTGGTTCTCATGGCTTTGTGTTTCATTTCCCTTATACAGGTAATCTTGGACACATTAATTCCCATTCAAAAGAAATCTGAGAATTTGTTTCTAATTTGGTAATATGTATTTGTGTGTTGATAGAGATTTAAATTGGGTCTATACATTGCTTAGGATTTTTGTACATTTTCATAATTCTTTTTCTTTGAGTCTATAATAACAAGGTGTCCTCACATTGATTTATTACCTTTGTAGAGTATATTTTACCAGTGTTTGTTCGTTTGTTTGTTTGTTTTTGATGCACGACTCTGTAATGTCCATGATAAATTTATTTTGAAATATTTTATTCTTTACAATGTTAGTGTATATGAATCAACTTAATTTCTTTTTCAGATAGGCCAAATATAGCTGACCATCTTAAGATTGTATATTCAACAACTTTACTGAATACACTTAAATTTCTAAGGAAATATTTATTTATTTAGTTTGTGTAGAGTTAAAAGCTGGGTCATGCCAGCTACAAACACAAGCAGTTTGCCTTTTTCTTCTATCATGTGTCTGTTCAGTGAGGAACTTGGGGTAGCCTATTGTGTACATTATTGGAAGACCAATGTTTTTGTTTGTTTGTTTGCTTTTGTTGATTATTTCCATCCTTCGTTTATTATTATTAGATATTTTCTTTATTTATATTTCAAATTTTATCCCCTTTCCTCATTTCTCCTCCAAACCCCCTTATCCTATCCTTCCCCCTGCTCACTAACACACCCACAAAATACCCTATGGGAGGAGATACAGAGACAAAGTGTGGAGCAGAAACTGAAGGAAAGGACATCCAGTGACTGTCCCATCCTTCACTTTAAAAAACAAAATAAAATAAACAAAAAACCTGGACAATTTCAAATGTGTCTTTATCTAAGTTAATTTTGACCAATTGAATCTGTTGTTGATGTTTCACACTGAAGGTTTCACTAAGTTATTGCTGTCTCCACTTCCAGAGTCTGTGTTTAGGTCTTGCTTATTACCTCTATGCCATTAAGAATCTCATATACTGAGTATGCTGCTTTTTCCTTGATTTGATTTAGTTCCTTATGATGTGTATTCTTTCACAGTCCATTGACTTCTAGGTATAAAGTTATAGCAAAACTTTTGTCAAGTAGTTGCTGTATTGCCATCTTTTCAGGGTTGTTATGGGAGCTTTAGTGATCTATCTTGTTGGCATTGTGCTTTCCTGAGTCTGGAAGATTTTGAAAATTCTCTGTACATTTGTAAGAATAATCACAGTTACTTCTTGTACCTTTTCATGAGCTGAGATTTTTCTCACCAGATCCTTAGATAGACATCAGTGCATGTTGACCTGTGATTGAGAAGGACTAAGGCTAGACCAGGGGGCTGAGTCAGGTGCCACAACAAACTATCACCAAACACATGGACTGCTAAGGGTTTTTTCACTCACTGAATGGATGAGTTGCCTCTAGAATAACAGTCAACCAGGGTTAGGATGTGCTTATGGAGACATTTTTAGGCTAATAGTCAAATCTGTAGTTGGTAGTCTTTCTGGAACCTAATCCTGTCTTTTAAGAGAGAGTTTCCTCCAGTTTATTCACCATCAGCTTGTTGCAATCTTCTACCTGAATCTCAAACACCTTACAGATCCTTTTCTTTCATTTAATTTTGAGATGATGGTATAATTACATCATTTCCTCCTTTATTTTCCTACCTTTAAACTCTTCTGTGCACAATTCCTTACTCTTTCTCAAATTAATGGCAGTTTTTATTGACTGTTGCCACACACACACACACACACACACACACACACACACACACACACACACTGCTAAATATAACGTACTCAATCTGTATATGTATAATGTTACTTGCATGTATCGGTTGAAGGCTGACCTTGGGGTAGTCACCATACTGGCATTTCTCTCTGTGTATTCTGCCATGATTCATTATAAATATGAGGAGCATGAAATTACATTAAAATCTTCAATGGTCTCTTTATTATATAATTAAAAATTTGAAAACAACATATCTGTTATAGAACACCAATCTTTAGTACGTCTGGCATAGTTTGGCTTGCTGGAAAGACATTATTTTCTGAATAAGTCATATTTACCTACCCATTCTTCACATGATTCTTCACTCGGTATTTAGTGAAAAAGCACTCATATCAGAGATAGGCTAAGGTGCTGAATATACATCAGAGAGTAAGCAAATTGCCTTGTCTTTGCTCTCTAATTTTAAGAGAAATCATACAGAAAACAAAATGAGTAAGGAAATGATAATATATAAGACATCAGTAGAGCTAAAGGAACATAGAATCAAGCAGGGTAAGAAGACAGAAACTGTTGGAAGATGTGTGTAATGAGTAGCCAGAAAGGGGGAAGCTTAAAGGTAGCACAGTGAGTTTGAAGACCAGCCATGGAACCATTAACAGGGTGAGCAGAAAAACTCGATAGGGTAGCAAACATGAAGCTCCACCAGGAAGAGGATGCTTAGGAGCCAAGAGACGATCTTCATGGAAGAGAAAAACAGAAAGAAAAGCATTAGAATAGAACAGAAGCCAAAAAAGGAAATAAACAATGCCAACCATGATTTGGAAAATATCTTTTATTTTCTGGCTGAGCAGAACTTTAGACAGTATCCAGTAAGATATGTTATGATCTGACTTCTTCCTGCATAGGCTAATGTACTTTGATACACTCTACTGAGGGAGGATTCAGCTTTCAACGGATGCGATAATGACCCAGTCAGATCACGTGACAGTGAGTAGATGAACAGCTAAAGAAAGCATGGTATAAATATATCATTGGGTACCATATTGCATTATAAGAAAAAAAAATATTCTGGATATGAAAGTAAGCATTAAAAGGAAGTTCATGTTCATTTACAATACAACACCTCAAGCTTCCTTCCTAGCCCCTGTGACTTATGGATAAAGGCTGCTTGCAGCTTTGGTCAGGAAAGAATCTGTTTGAAGCTAGCTGTAGTTACTGCAGACTTGTAATTGGCCAAAGATTTGAAAATTAGTGACTGTTGAATGCTTAGTCCTAAAATGGACAACTGTATTAAGCCTCAAAGGCTCAGGGGGCATCATGAACATGTAGTAGGGCAGAAAGAATATATAGGAGTGCTGTCTTCTGCTTCTGACTGTCACTCCTGTCACCTTACAGTAGCAGGGACTGTACAAGTCCTGAATGAGAACAGGCCCATTGAGCAAATACGGAGACCCACACCTAGATATAGGTAGACATATAGACATAGGTATTGGAACACTCAGCCTTAGATGAGGTGTTTCCATCAAAACCCTTGCCTCAGAGCTCAGGACACCCCATGGAAGAGGAGGCAGAGACATTGCAAGAGACAGACAAAATTGAGGAAGCACAGACAGAGAGAAACAAAACAAAAAAACAGCCCCAAGGCTTTCTAAATCAACATGAACAAAGTTCATATGAATTCACAGAGACTAAAGCAGTATGCAAAAACTCTGTATGGGTCTGTGTCTGTGCTCAGTCCTCTGTATATATTGTGGCAATTTAGTGTTTCTATGGGAGCCTTGAATGCATGGAGAGTGGGTCTCTGATTTTTTTCTATTAGATATTTTCTTTGTTTAGATTTCAAATGCTATCCCAAAAGTTCC
>CACVCL010034864.1:0-14292 GCA_902729485.2 Mus minutoides
TTTTTCCATTCACACAGAGTGTGTTTGTACATTTAAACTTCTTCACTAATGGTTCTTACACTTACCTGCACAAGCTGTCAGAGAATTTTTCTTGCCCTGTTGAATCTGTGCCATACCTAGCTATAAAATTCCCATGAACTTCCCAGCTGCACCGGGCTCAGTACCTGTGCACACTAACACCACTGAGTGAGCTTGTCCATATTTTGTATGCTTCTCTCAATCTGTAGGACACTCAGAGGTCAACAGTATATTATCTATGCAATGAAGCCTTTTCACAGAGGGTGGGGAGGTTAATAAAAGACAGTCCTAGGCCACCAACCCATGACAGACAGTGAAACTACAAAGGTAACCTTGGGCAAATACTTTGAAATGCAATGTTGACCATTCCTGGAGAATGAAATTGACCTTGGAACTGAGGTGGCAGGAAAATATGAAAGAAGGCACAAGGTCCAACAGAGCATGGAAAGATTTCATCAATAATTCTAACTGTTCTGCCAATAAAAAGCAATATTGAATGCAGAGGAATGGATGAGGAGCTCTGCTTTACATAAGACTAATTCATGGTCATTCTCCTTGAGCCACCAGCTTTTTGTCCCTTCCCGTCATACTGAGCTGTTGAAAGGGCCTTGGGCTGATCAAATAGTGTACTTTTTTGATGGCATCCTCTCAGCATCCTATGTTGTTGGGTATTTACTACTCTACGGGAAATAGACAACTACACAGGCTCCCCCTTCACCCACTCAGGACAGCTGTCTTTACTGTGATCTGGTCAGCTTCTTCAATCATGGTATGCAGAATGTATCCCAGCAGGACATCCATCCCCAGTATACTTTAGGGCCGGTCCTATCACAAGTCAGAATAGGACGTAGTTATTACTCATGGTCTATGATCCCACTACATTCTAACTGATTTTATCTGCCCCATTTCCCATAACCTGAAAAATCAAGCTGACCATGGCCCTTTCCCAAGGGCCAATCCCAATTTAAGGAACTTGAGGCAGACGGTTCTCTGTGTCACAGTTTCCTACACAGGCCTATTTGCATCCCGAGCCTTGGACTTTTCCCTTTCTTTGTATTAAAGGTCAGACATGAGGGTATGATTTTTTGAGGCTGTGTTTGTTTGTTTTTAATCACTTTTATATTATTCTCCTCACTGCCTTATTTTTCTCATAGCCTCCTAGTTCAGAGATCCCAGAAGAATTTATGTATCACAAATCCAATTTGTCCTCTCCTTCCCTTCCCTACTCTCCAAGCATAAGAAGTGTAAGCCAACACCTCCATCTCCTCCTTTCTTCCATTGTTCTTGCCAATTCATAGGACAGTGTAGAAGATAACATATGTATGACTGTTTCTCATTGTAATTACCTCCTGATGTGGCCAAGTCTTGGCAGACTGACCACTGAGTCTCACTTGTTAACCTTATCACCCATAGCAGGGGAGATTTAACTTTTGCCACAAGCTTCCTTTGATCTTGTTCCATATTTGCTACTTTCATAGATGATAATATATTTTCCAGAACATCTGCTGTTTGGGGTAAATTCCTGTATTCATATTAGAAGACCCCATTCATCAAGATTAGCCACTCTGTGCCATAAAGAGGAAGATGTTTACCATGGTAATCCCTCCATAGACACGCCACCTTCAGGTCAAAGAGTCTGTGTCATGTCTTATCACCCAGAGCAGGCACATTACAACTGCTACTGCAACAAGAAGGTGTGGCATTCCATTCCTCAGGCGGAAGAGTGGATATATCAGGATTGAGCTACATGAGCCCCTGTTCCCTGCCTCAAGAGTTCCGTAAGGAAATGAATGTTATTTGTCCCAATCTTAAGAGGTCTCGTGGAGATAATCACAGCTGCTCTGATTCTGAGATGCGAGAAGACTGTGTTTATGTCATACTTCAATTACTGAGTCCAAAATATTGGAGTGAAAACAAAATACATCAGAAGAGAAACTAAAGGCAGTTTGATAATGGTAGGAAGTCTTCACATGTAAACCAAATGGGCACTCCACAATGCAAGAACAATGGTGATTAGGCAAATTGGCTTCTAAAATCTTAAACAGCATAACCCCCCTTTGATTCTCCTGTCTTGAGACTACTATCATCCACCACTAATTTAAACTGTGAAGGATGCATGCATTTGAGTGCTTTATGTCTAATCAATCAATAACTCCAACTCCCACAAACACCCACTTATCCCAACATTGTCATCTGCTTCTGAAAATGAAGCAAACACCATTTTTTACTTCCCAACATCTCCCCCTGGCTCCAGTTTTTCCCTTTCTAGTCTCTACTGTTCAGACTTCTCCCATGGAGGCCCTAAGAGTGTAAATCACATCATATATCCTCAGTTAAACACTCCACTGGCTTCCGTGGCTTGCCTGAAATGCATACACCTTGCCATGGATTATGGAATGATTCCTAGCAATCTACTCACTCTCTTTCCTTTCCTTAGCCTGGCACTCTAGCTGTGAACTATAAAGAACAGTTCCTTACGAAGCCACAGTGCTCAAAGCCTGAGCCTGCAGTGTACATTTTACCATCCTGGACTACACCGCTACATACACAGGCCTTCCCCAGACTAATTGTATGCATGCTTCTGATCCCAAATACAAACATTACTTTCTACAGGTAAGCTCCCCTCATTTCCAAAATGAAGTCAAACACATGCGGTGAGCCCCAAAACATTCTATAACTGCATATCATATAGAAGTTGCTTCTGTGTGCTTTCCAGTCTCCACCCATAAACTGTTTGCACTGTGGAAAGAATGACTTCATCCCGAGAAGCAAATTAACTATTACATCAGGCAAACTGCCTGGCTAAAAACAGGTCTCCATATTTTTTTTTCATTCAAATGCAAAATAAACAACATGTATCTATGAGGACAGAGAAAGAAAGAGAGGTATAAAATGCACATTGTTTTTCAACTCAAACCAAATGTCAGTTTGTTCATTAAAATGAGCTGCTCTAGCAAAAAGGTTTGAACCAAACTCCATTTTCACAACACTAGAACCTAAGAAATCCAAAAATCCAAATGGTAGACCCACATTCTGTTCACAAACTGTTCTATCTCTCTGTCTTCCCTTTGTGGAAGGGACAGGACATTTTCTGGTGTATAATTTTTAAGGACACTACTTTCACAGGGGCTCTGAACCAATTATTCCCTGTTGAGGTTTAGTCTGTTGCTATGTATTATAAATCTAAATACTGGCTCTGGTTGCCACAGGGAAAAGAGACTCATCACATACATCAAGTGATGCTATTTGACCTTGCTCCTTAATTTAAAACTATTAGTTGAATAAAAATGTAGGCAGACTATAGCTCGGCAAAAGAAAGGTAGGCAGGTTTTGGTTCCCAGGCTTGGGTCTGAGGAAGACCATGAGGAGAGGGAGAAGAAGGTGGAGAGAGAAGAAAATACTATGACATAGATGAGTCATAAAAACATGGCCATCTCCCTGGTCCCTCTGAGACCAGTGTGTGCAGATCAGTTCTCAGACTGTAGAGGGTGAGTGAGTGGACTGCAGAAGCAATGCAGCACCTGGAATAGGCAGAAGCGACACAGCTTCTGGGACAGGCCCTGTTTTATGGGCTGCATATATCCGGGCACCTTCCCTGCCAGAGGAGAGGTGGCCACCTGGGAGGACTTTGAGAAACAGAAGGTTCTCTACCCAATTGATTCTATGAAGCCACAATTACTCTGATACCTAAACCACACAAAGATCCAACAAAGAAAGAGAACTTCAGACCAATTTCCCTCATGAATATCGATGCAAAAATACTCAATAAAACCCTCGCAAACCGAATCCAAGAACACATCAAAGTGATCATCCATCATGACCAAGTAGGCTTCAACCCAGGAATGCAGGGATGGTTTAATATATGGAAATCAATCAACGTAATCCACTATATAAACAAACTCAAAGATAAAAACCACATGAGCATCTCATTAGATGCTGAGATAGCACTTGACAAAATCCAACACCCTTTCATGATAAAAGTCTTGGAAAGATCAGGAATTCAAGGCCCATACCTAAACATAATATAACCAATCTACAGCAAACCAGTAACCAACATCAAACTAAATGGAAAGAAGCTGGAACATGTTCATCTTAGCTTCAAATTTTGTCTCTGTAACTTCTTCCATGGGTGTTTTGTTCCCTGTTCTAAGGAGGAATGAAGTATCCACACTTTAGTCTTCCTTCTTCTTGTGTTTCGTAAATTGTATCTTGGGTATTCTAAGTTTCTGGGCTAATATCCACTTATCAGTGAATGCATATCAAGTGACTTCTGTCGTGACTGGTTTACCTCACTAAGGATGATATCCTCCAGATACGTCCATTTGACCAAGAATTTCATAAATTCATTGTTTTTAATGACTGAGTAGTACTCCATTATGTAAATGTACCACATTTTCTATATCCATTCCTCTGTTGAGGGACATCTGGGTTCTTTCCAGCTTCTGGCTATTATAAAAAAGGCTGCCAGCAAGGCTAGCCCAATCAATGGGCTCTCTCCCAGGTCAGTGAGAGATCACCCTCTATACATAAGCACATGTTTGTGCACACTTGCATACAAACATATACATAACTCACACACACACACGTGCGAGCGCATGCACAGACACACACACACACATACATATTCACACACACACATACACACATATACACACAAAACATACACACACACATATACACGCACATATGCACACACACACACACACACACACGCCTTTCTTAATTCACAATGCTTCTTTCTCACTAGTTTTGTTACATTTCACGGCATTGGACTTTGGACTTTATTTAGAGGTTTGAGTATTTAATGCTGGAAACCATCAGCAGATGAACAGGAAACTGAAGTCATCAGTGCCATGAGGTGACATTTCTGCAAATGTCAACATTCTCTCCTGATGTCATTACATGTGTAGCAAAGTGCTGTGAAGTGGGAGATCCCCCCATGTGAGCATTCTCTGACACAAGCAACCTATGCTGCTTTGAGGAAGGCCAGTGTGGTGATCAGTGTCTGGAAATGGGGTACAGTGGCTTTAGTTTCTTGAGCTCCTAAAAACAAGCTGTGCCCTATGTGTGGCTCCACTTTAGCATTAAGATGCATTAGGGAGGTAGATGTTCATTGTTGCTGAAAAGTAGAAATTATTTCCATGATATTGCCTATTGCATGTTCTCATTACTTTTATAAAAATATAGTTTTAATTATAGACAAGGGAAGTGAGTTTAGTTCTTGCTGCCTGGCTCAAAGCTAGATCACATCCAGTAATAACAAAACATTAAGTAGAATGGAACAAAGTTTATAGAACACACCAATTTTTTTATTCTTTCTAAAATTTTTATTCTTTACTTTTTTTTTTCTTGAGAGGGGATGTCATGTGATCCAGGCTGGCTTTGAACTGTGAGACTCCCAAGGGCTGGAATAACGAGCCTAGGCAGTCATGCTCAGTGTCATTATTTTAGAAGTTTCTGAAGCAAAACAAGAAAGAATAAATAAAGTTTAGTCAACTCAGTTGTCTAATAAAAGATTCCCTGAAATAAAGCTTTGGCTTGCCATCATAATTACCTAGTTAATTTGTATGTAAAACATTAGGACGAAGCCTTCTGTATCTCGGTGTACTTTCTTCCTTTTATCACGTCTCATAGCACGAGTATGATAAATTCACCATTGCTATTTCCTATTGTGTTGTTGAGTATTATTTTTAACTATGGCACAAACTTTTCATATAAAATAATGTGAAAGATTCGGTACTCTGGGGGGAAAAAAACAAGAATTGCGTTTCAATCTCTAAATCATATTAAGATGTTGCTAAGTAAAGGCACTGCTAGAATAGTCTCTAAGTTGTGAGGGAAACCTTGGGCAGCCCTCCTATGACTCTGGAACATTACGCATTATTTTGGGTTCAGATAATTAACTTAACACAATCAGAGTTCAGCAATAACCATGACTTTATAAGCCTTACATTGTGCTCATGTTTCCGGTCATTTGATTCTCTTGACCAACTAACAGTCACTGAAAGATCTAATTTGAACATATGTGTTTGGATTGGTTGATTTTATGCATCTATATTTCTTATACTCCCTGAAAGTCTACTTAGCATTTCTATTTCCCATATTTTCTTAAACTTCCCCTTCCTTTATTCCCTTGGTGAGAGAGATTATACATCCTCTGATTTATTTTTTTATTTTCTAGAGTTAGTGTTAATTACTGATAGAACACACTGTTTGCCTCCACTATAAGTTGTAAACCCATTCATAGCTACATCACTCCTGTTTAAAGTGGGAGCTTCCTCGCAGAGAAAAGTTACATGACTTACAGAAACGTCTACCTCAAGAACTTTTCATTTTTAAATGAAAAATTTTAAGCCTAGTGGGTTTCCCAGAGCTGGGGCAGGTAGCCCACTATGTGTCCACACTGACTATTCTCTTAGGAACCTGGGCATCTTGGAAGCACATAAAATCCCGTATCTCAACCTTCTCCAGCACTCTCTACCACACCATACTTGGGCTCTAATTATCTCTGCATGTAAAGGTATCTGAATACCTTTATAGAAGGGATGCTGTTGTTAAAAACAGACCCAAAGTACTGCACAAAGAAACCAAACACAACTACAAACTTGTCTCCTCTAGTCTTCTCTCCTATTTATGTGGCATTTGGAGGTAAAATATTCTAATTCTAGACCTTGGGGATATGTTAAAATTTGGTTTGGTCCTTCGTTATTTAAGCAGAAAAATGTCACCAAGTTACTCACTCATTCTGAATTGCTTTCTGTAAAATACTTTTGATTTCTTTTCTTGTTTAAATATCTTATTCTAGAGCAGATTGGCCAACTTTTTTTAAAAGGACATATAGTAAATATTTTTGGCTTGTAGAACACACATTCTTTGTCATAACTACTCAACTCTGTCATTCTGCCATGCAAGCAGGAACAAAGCCGTAGATGATACATAAATAAATGAGCAGAAATGGGACACAATGAAATTTTATAAAAATATATGTAGGCAAATTTTGCCTCATTGCTCCTTTTTTCCAATATTTTCCCTAGATTGTGTTTTTAAAGAATCATTTCATTATTTATGCCTCAAAATGATAATCCACTGGAGGAAAAGTCTAGACCCAAATATTTTCTATTCCACACCCTGAAACAGTATTATTGGGGCTCAGGTGCAACTCAGTGACATGTGATACTTGCTTATATGTGACAGTGGCATATAATATGTGTTTATACATGACAGTGGTATATAATATGTGCTTATGTATGACAATGACATACATTTGTTTATTTATGTGCTTATATATTACAGTGGTATATAATATGTGGTATATAATATAGAAGAGTGGAATATGTGTTTATAATAGTGATATATAATATGTGCTTATATATGACAATGGTACATAATATGTGCTTATATTTGACAGTGGTGCATAATATGTACTTATATGTGACAGTGGTATATAATATGTGTTTATAAATGACAGTGGTATATAATATGTCCTTATATATAACAGTGGTATGTAATATGTGCTTATATATGACAGTGGCATGTAATATGTGCTTAGAGTATGTGAGGCCCTGGACTCAATCTTCACTACCAAGAAGAGTTGGGAAATATATGTTTAGTTTTTGAAGCTCTTTGAAATTTTCTTAGGCTTGGATCCTATACATATCTAAATCTTTAAAAAAAAAAAAAAACTATTCTGTTTTACACTGCATGAAGCCTTTTCTTTAATTGTATGAGTATCTTTCTTTAGTTTTCTTATTTCCCAGAGCTCTTAGTTTTGTGTTATGTCAGTATATTTATCCCCTTCCTGATGTCTCTCAGAAAGGCTTGATTATCTAATCTGGTAGATTATTTACATTGCTGTCACCTGGCTACTTAACCCTCCTACTGTGTTCTTTATTAAAGTCATCATATTTTTTGTGCTTTTTCTAGTAGAATTTATGCAAATATATTTTCTGCTGCAAAAGCCCAATTTCCTATCTAAATCAGTTAGGAATTACTTATCCTGTTACAGAAAAACTAGTTACATGTGGCTTACATGAATTAGCCTGTTTATTTTATAGTAAAAGATTGATGGTAATTACAGCACCAACTTAAAAGTTCAAAGTAGAGCCAGAGTGATAGCTCAGCAGTAAAGAGCTCTGGTTGCTTTTGCAGAGGGTTCAGGGTTGATTCTGCGCACCTACATGGTTCCCAGAACCCCCACGGCAGCCCTAACAACCCGTAACTCTAGTCCCAGGAGATCCAACAACTTCTTCTGGCCTCCTTAGCCACTTCAAAAATATGATGCGGACATCCATGCAAACAAAAGACCCTTATACATAAAATAAAAATAAAATGGAAGAAAGGAGAGTGCAAAAGAGGGTCAAAGGCATCTTTCCCCAACTACCTATTTCTCAGAGGTAGTGACTCCTCCCCTCATCCTGTGGAAGGCAACAAGAAGCACAGAGAGAAGGGAGTGAGGCAGAGGAACGACCTCTGCTGGACAAGCAGAGTCTTCTCAGAAGTCCTCAGGATTAGTTATGATTGAGTCACATAGTCAAGCTCCACGACTCTCCTGAAGGCCAGAGTTTGGTTTTCTTATCTGGGTAGATGAAGGTAATGCAAAGGGTGGTTAGAGACAGTACTGAGCGCGCCAACCATAGTCTCTCTCATCTGGAGTTTTCTTTGCTTATTTAAAATCCTCTCTTTGGTCCATGAATCCATCCACCTGATGTGATACTTAATCTGTCTTTAATAATGTTATAAAAGAGAAAAGAAGTCGGGCAGTGATGGCACACAACTTTATTCCCAGCACTCGGGAGGCAGAGGCAGGCAGATCTCTTTACGTTCCAGGCCAGCCTGGTTTACAGAACAAGTTCCAGGAGAACCAGGACTACAGAGAAACCCTGTCCCAGAAAACTAAAAGCAAAGCAAAACAAACAAACATATGAAAAGAAGAAACAAAGGCAACAGCTAAAATCCATATTTAAAGAGGCTGATAATGGTAGGTGCCATTAAAAGAGTGGAAGAGAGAAAAAATAAGAGACATTATTTTGTACTTACTAAATTTAGGATTAGCCCATAAGCCCAATCTGGCTCAAAAATACTGTTGAAAATATTATTTTGTGCTGTAAAATTCATATGAAGTAAAATTTCAGTATCCATGTGTTTACATATTGATTATGACTGCTTTTATACTGTACCAGCAAAGTTGAATAGTTGCAATAAGACTCTATATAGCCCACAACCCAAAATATTTACTGCTTGGTTATTTTCCAAAAAAACTCCAAACGTGTGTGTGTGTGTGTGTGTGTGTGTGTGTGTGTGTGTGTGCCAGATCATGTTGTTGCTAAAGTTTAAATGAAGAAATACATAATTTAAAGAAGAAAAAAGTCTCTATAGTATTTAGGCAGGCAGAAGGCTA
This sequence comes from Mus minutoides, assembly GCA_902729485.2. Taxonomy (NCBI): domain Eukaryota; kingdom Metazoa; phylum Chordata; class Mammalia; order Rodentia; family Muridae; genus Mus; species Mus minutoides. The sequence goes on from CACVCL010034864.1 coordinate 9,416, forward strand.
GCACGATGGATGAGTGGGTCCATGCCTGTTCCCTTGAGCTCAATCCGTAGACCCACACAGTAGACTGGAGCAGCACTGGTTAATCTTGACCATCTACTTGATGAGATCTAGAATGCTGTATATATAGACGTCTGAGGAAGCCTTCAAGGGATTGTCTATATTAGGCCACATGGGGTGGAAAGATCCACCTACCTACCGGGGACAGCGCCTTTCCATCCCTTAGATCCTGGACCAAGTAAAAGCAGAAGCAGAGTTGAGTAGATGCCGCCTCTCCTCACTGAGGCTGCTGTGTGACCCACTGCCTCTAATCCCCATGGTTACAGCTTCTCTGACATGAAGGACGGTACTCTCAAACCGCAAACCAAAATAAAGCCTGCCTGACTTCCTAAATTACACGAGTCAGATTCTTGTAGCAGGAACCAGATAAGTAGCTAATGTAGCTGGGATAGTTTTTAATGTTCTGATGGTTTAAAGTAGTTTGTTTTGTTTTGTTTTGTTTTGTTTGTCAATTTTTAACTGTGCCTTTTTTCACTCTTAGTGAGGAGGGTCCAGAGTGCTCAGACGGGCATGGGTTGCTCCAGAGAGGACCTAGAGAACAAGATGGTAATCAGCACTAACCAACCCAGACTAGGGGACTCAGGATGAGGTGCTAACTCCATTCCTGCTTTGAGCAAGGATCCCAATCAGGAAGCTGACAGGTCCCTGGCTTCCGCTTCCCAGCATCGTTATCACCCAGAAGAAGGAAGAACCTAAGGGTGAAGGGTATACAGGGAGGAAGGAAGGAAAATGAACAATGAATCAATAAATACATCCTCCAAAACTAGAGTGCCGTTACCTATCCTGTTTTCAAGTTTCAGTATGAATTTAGATTGGATTCTAGTTAAGTTATTTAGTATTTATTTCCACTTACCCAGAACTTACAAAATCCCCTTTTCCACCATTGAAGAGTTAAAGAAAAAAGAACCTGTTTGCACCCTCAGATGTAGGGTATATAATTTTCAATAAATCACTTGAAGCTGTAGACACTTACCCAGAAAATTGATAGACTGCACCATCCTCATTTGCCCTGCCGGAGGTTTCTGTCAAAGTTGTTTTGATCTACTTTATTTCTCCTTCCTTTTCGAGGCTTGTCAGCATGCAGTGCACAGCATGCCGGGTTATCATAGTTCACTCCCATGATTCTGTCAGCGTGCCTGCGGTCTTGCATTTGGAATTTAAGACACCTTAGAAAAATAGAAATCCAAAGGATACAGAGGTTCTATAAGCTGGCCACCAGCGCATTGCTGTCCATTTTAACCATAAGACAGTACAAATGAACATCATTTTAAAACTTCTCCTTACAACACAGCAGAACTTGAGATGGCCTCTTAATTGTAGTTCTGCAGGTAGCATGAACTGTTCTCATGAATCAGAACTGTTAGCATGATTGGCTTTAAAAAGAGAGAACACCCAGTTCTTCTTTCAGAAAAGCAACGTTAGGGAATCCATCAACTGTAAGAACTGAGTAAGAGAAATCCGTTGCTTGGCAGTATATCAGACTGATTCTGGCCAGCTCTGAAGAGCAGCTACCTTGGAAAATTTAAATTTTCTTAAAAAAAATAAAAGTAGATCATGCATAAAGAAAAAATTTAATGAGCAAACATAAACATGAAATCCAATTAGTATGAGAAGGGAAGTTTTTATACATATAACATGAGCACCAGGAAGATCATTATCTTCAACTTTTTCAAGGTCTATAAAATGGAGCTGGGATATCATTTTTTGTCAAATGATTCCAAACCTAGTGAAATATCCTTTGTCCTGTGTGTGTGTGTGTGTGTGTGTGTGTGTGTTTCCACTTGATTATGTACACAAAATGTTAATACACCTTGAATAAGGGCAGGAGAGAAAGTTGAGAGATGTAGAAAAAGACTCTTAGAATTGGGCAGTACTTAAACTCAGTCTTCCAGGTAAGCTCCAGGCAGCACCCAGAGCTGTCAGATACACTAAGGCATGATGATGTCTGTGGATATTAGCACACAATCTTAGAATATCCAAGATACAATTTGCAAAACACATGAAACTCAAGAAGAAAGAAGACCAAAGTGTGGACACTTTGTCCCTTCTTAGAATTGGGAACGAAACACCCCTGGAAGGAGTTACAGAGACAAACTTTGGAGCTAAGATGAAAGGATGGACTATCCAGAGACTGCCCCACCTGGCTATCCATCCCATAATCAGCTACAAAACGCAGACACTATTGCATACACCAGCAAGATTTTGCTGAAAGGACCCTGATATAGCAGTCTCTTGTGAGGGTATGCCAGTGCCTGGCAAACACAGAAGTGGATGCTCACAGTCAGCTATAGGATGGAACACAGGGCCCCCAATGTAGGAGCTAGAGAAAGTACCCAAGGAGCTGAAGGGATCTGCAACCCCATAGTTGGAACAACAATATGAACTAACCAGTACCCACAGAGCTCATGTCTCTAGCTGCAAATGTAGCAGAAGATGGTCTAGTTGGTCATCATTGGGAAGAGAGGCTCCTTGGTCTTGCACACTTTATATGCTCCAGTACAGGGGAACACCAGGGCCAAGAAGTGGGAGTGGGTGGTTAGGGGAAGAGGGCGGGGGGAGGGTATAGGGGACCTTCAGGATAGCATTTGAAATGTAAATGAAGAAAATACCTAATAAAATTGAAAAAAAAAAGTTTAAAAAAAAAGTCAATAACTCAAGAACTCACACGGTGATGTCACTGGGATCAAACAGCCAAACTTCCTACTTTATGCTTTCCAGTAGTAGTTAAGTCCAAGTGAAGTGATTTTAAGGCATAATAAAGCCCAAGGAGAAATAACCTGCCATAATGATTACATTTGTAGAGATTCAAATATAGTTCAAATCCTTTCAATAATGTTATTTGACCTCATAAAAATGAAAACTACATTTCGGTTTCCTCTCTACTAAAAAAGGGGGTGGATAGCAATGGGTATTTCACTGCAATGTTACAAATGTAAAAGAAATAATATATATAATTTTCTTATTCCGGTTTCACGATTAAGAATTGTTACACGGGCTGAAAAGTGAGGTTGCTCAGTAGTTAAGAGCACTGGCTGTTCTTCCACAGGACTTGAGTTCAATCCCAGCGCCCACAAGGGGGCGTTCACAACCATCTATAACTCTCTGGACTCCTTAGGTACCAGACTTGCACATGCTACACAGACATACATGTAAGCAAAACACCCATACACATAAAATAAAAATAAATCAATCTTCAAAAGAAGTTAATAAGACAAAGCATGATACTAAAATTTTAATAAGAATGTGTTGCAAAGTATGTATTTATCATGTACATTATGATTTTTTGAAGTATATACACATAAGAGTTAACACACATAACTAGTTAACAAGTGCATTAGCTCACATATTTCTCTTGTGGGGATAGTACTGAACATAAATTCTTTGCACTTTTTCAAAAATAAATGCATCATCATTGAATTTAAAATTATTTTCCCCAAATATTTTATTACAATTTTTGTTTTCATGTTTAAAAAAAATCACTAATGATATTATCAGGTCTTTGCCAGGTTACACTTTCTAATAGAAAGAAATTATACACAAGACCCACTGCAGAGGGTAGCAACAAGCATTACTGGAAAAAAATAGAAATTGTGAAATGGAAAGCTACCTACAGCTGCTTTTGTTAAGGAGCTCATGTTTCTGAGAGATGTAAAAATTAAAACAACACACTATACAGTGGGCAAAGAAGTCAGTCAAGTTATGCAACCTAGTGAAATAGTGTAGGGAGGTGGTGGGTGGGGCCATCTGGGGCCAGTGACATCATGGAAATCAGACAAGTTGTTCCCTAAAAGATGGCTCACAAAACTCCCACTCAGAACCAAGTCCTGACTGGCGCTCTGTGTTTGGTTGGTGTTGGCTATTAACTTGACTAGATTAAGGGATGTCTGAGATTGGTGTCTAGAGAAACACTTCCAGAAAGGGTTTGCATATTGACAGTTACTAGAGAGAGTGATCCATACCTTCCACTGGGCTGGTGGTCCATATGCAAAGTCAAAAGGACATGCCTGTTAGCCCCACGTCTTCAGAGTGAATGTATATGCTGGCTGCTACCATGGTCCCTCTCTATCACCAGAATTTGATTCCTTAGCCTTTCTATGCACTGTCCTCAGTACCCGTGGCTATTGAGAGTATTTGCAGGCTAATAACTGGATCAGAATTTCCCAGACATCCAGCTTCATGGGCAGAGTAACTAAAGCATTCTCTGTCACACATATGTGCAAAATGGCCTCTGTCACACATATGTGCAAAATGGCTATTGTTGGACTACTTAGCCCCTTTCCACGTAAGCCAGTCCAATAAATCCTCCTCTATAAATACATAAATGCCTTCTATTGATTTATTATTCACATGAACTCATCCATTTCCCCACAGTCCTTCAATAGTCCTATTCTTCTGCTATGGTTTGAGTCTGGAATGTTCCCCAAATGTCCATATGATAAAGGCTTAATCTATGGGGCAACTTAGGACATGAGACCTGATGGGAGAAAGGCCATTTGAGGAGTATCTTCAAAGGTGATATTGGGCCCTACCCCTTTCGGTCTCTCTTTGCTTCTGTCTGATGTGATGTGGACAATTTTCCTCCACAATGCCCTCTTACATGGTACCCTGACTCACTAGAGGCACAAAACAACAGGGCCAAACAATATAGACTAACACTTCTAAAACTCTGGGCCAAGTTAAGAGCTTTCTCTTGCTGATTGCGTCAGTAATTTTAGGATAGAGATGGAAGGCTGGCTACCATTCCCTTCTTCCCTACCATTATAAGACATCGGGCTTCCTCCTCAGAACTAGTTACCCCACATAGTCTTTCTGACAGGGAA
>CACVCL010034865.1:0-14261 GCA_902729485.2 Mus minutoides
TTTTTTTTTTTTTGAGGCCTGAAAAAGTGAATAGATATTGTTTCAATACAGATTTGTCCTTAAATAATTTGTTTTCTCTATCTATGGTAACTGAAAGTTTAGCTGGGTATAGGTAGTCTAGGTTGGCACCTATGGTCTTTTCGAGGTTTCAAGATATATGTTCAAGTGCTTCTAGCTTTCATATTCTTGGTTGAGAAATCACATATAATTTTGTTAGATCTGTCTTTGTATAATACCTGAACTTTCTCTTTTGAAACTTTCAATGACTATTTTTTGTTTTGTAGATTTTTGTGTTTTGAATGATATATATGAGAGCATTTTATTTTCTGCTCCATTGTAATTGGTATTCTTAAAGCTTCTTTGTGTATTTATATGCATCTTTTTCTTAAGTTTGGAAAAGTTTTCTTCTGTAATTTTGTTGAAAATATTTTTCTGGGCCTTTGAGTAGAGACTTCACATTCTTCTCTTTCTATTATTCTTTTTATTCCAATTTTTTATTAGAAATTTTCTTAATTTACATTTCAAATGCTATTCCAAATGTCCCCACACCCCTCCCCCTTCCCTGCTCCCCTGTCTAACCACTCCCACTTCTTGGCCCTGGCGTTCTCCTGTATTGGAGCATATAAAGATTGCAGTACCAAGGGGGCTCTCTTCTCAATGATGGCCGACTAGGCCATCTTCTGCTACATATGGAGCTAGAGACACGAGTTCTGGGGGTTCTGGTTAGTTCATATTGTTGATCTTCTTCTAGGGTTGCAGACCCCTTCAGCCCCTGGGGTTCTATCTCTAGTTTCTCCATTTTGGGCCCTATGTTCCCTCTTATAGATGATTATGAGCATCCACTTCTGTACGAGACAGCTATATCAGGGTCCCTTAAGTAGGCACTAGCTGTCCTAAGCCATAGTGTCTGAGTTTAATGACTGATTATGGGATGGATCCCCCCTGGTGGGGTAGTCTCTGTATTGTCCATCCTTTCATCTTAGCTCTAAACTTTGTCTCTGTAACTCTTTTCATGGGTATTTTGTTTCCTCTTCACAGGAGGTATGAAATATCCACACACTGGTCTTCCTTCTTGATTTTCTTGTGTTTTGCAAATTGTATCTTGGATATTCTGAGTTTCTGGGCTAACATACATTTATCAGTGAGTGCATATCCAATGACTTATCTTGTGATTGGGTTACCTCACTAAGGATTATATCCTCCAGATACATCCATTTGCCCAAGAATTTCATAAATTCATTTTTTTTTAGGAGCAGAATTGTACTCACTCCATTGTGTAGATGTACCACATTTTCTGTATCCATTCCTCTGTTGAGGGACATCTGGGTTCTTTCCAGCTTCTGGCTATTATAAATAAGGCTGCTATGAACATAGTGGAACATGTGTCCTTTTTACCAGTTGGAACATCTTCTGGGTATATGCCCAGGAGAGGTATTGCAGGATCTTTTGGTAGTACTATGTCCAATTTTCTGACAAAATGCCAGACTGACTTCCAGAGTGGTTATACAAGCTTGCAATCCCACCAGCAATGGAGGAGTGTTCCTCTTTCTCCATATCTTCGCCAGCATCTACTGCCCCCTGGATTTTTGATCTTAGTCATTCTTACTGGTGTAAGGTGGAATCTCAGGGTTGTTTTGATTTGCATTTCCCTGATGATTAAGGATGTTGAACATTTTTTTCAGATGTTTCTCAGCCATTCGGAATTCCTCAGTTGAGAATTCTTTGTTTAGCTCTCTACCCCATTTTTAAATGGGGTTATTTGTTTTTCTGGAGTTCAGTTTCTTTAGCTCTTTGTAGATGTTGGATATTAATCCCCTATCATATTTAGGATTGGCAAAAATCCTTTCCCAATTTGTGGGTGGCCTTTTTGTCTTGCTGATTGTGTCTTTTGCCTTACAGAAGCTTTGCAATTTCCTAAGGTCCTATTTCTCAATTCTTGATCTTACTGCACAGGCCATTGCTGTTCTGTATAGGAATCTTTCCCCTGTGCCCATATCTTCGAGGTTTTTCCCAACTTTTTCCTCTATAAATTTAAGTATCTCTGGTTTTATGTGGTGGTCTGTGATCCACTGAGACTTAAGCTTTGTACAAGGGGATAAGAATGGGTCAATTCGGATTCTTCTACATGATAACAGCCTGTTGTGCCACCACCATGTGTTGAAAATGCTGTCCTTTTTCCACTGGATGGTTTTAGCTCTCTGGTCAAAGATCAACTGACCATAGGTGTTTGGGTTCATTTCTGGGTCTTCAATTCTATTCCATTGATCTATCTGTCTGTTGCTGTACCAGTACCATGCAGTTTTTATCACAATTGCTCTGTAGTACAGCTTAATGTCAGGCATGGTGATTCCCCCAGAGATTCTTATATTGTTGAGAATAGTTTTTGCTATCCTAGGTTTTTTATTATTCCAGATGAATTTGCAAACTGCCCTTTCTATCTCAGTGAAGAATTGAGTTGGGATTTTGATGGGGAATTGTGTTGAATCTCTAGATTGCTTTTGGCAGGATAGCCATTTTGACTATATTAATCCTGCCCAAACCATGAGCATGGGAGATCTTTCCATTTTCTGAGATCTTCTTCAATTTCTTCCTTCAGAGACTTGAAGTTCTTGTCATACAGATCTTTCACTTCCTTAGTTAGAGTCACACCAAGGTATTTCATAGTATTTGTGACTATTGTGAAGGGTGTTGTTTCCCTAATTTCCTTCTCAGCCCTCTTATCTTTTGTGTAGAGAAAGGCCATTGATTTGTTTGAGTTAATTTTATAACCAGCCACTGCACTGAAGCTCTTTAACAGGTTTAGGAGTTCTTTCGTGGAATTTTTGGGGTCCCAAAAATATACTATCATATCATCTGCAAATAGTGATATTTTAACTTCTTCCTTTTCAATTTGTATCCCCTTGATCACCTTTTGATGTCAAATTGCTCTGGCTAGGACTTCAAGTACTATATTGAATAGGTAGATAGAAAGTGGGCAGCCTTGTCTAGTCCCTGATTTTAATGGGATTGCTTCCAGCTTCTCACCATTCAGTTTGATGTTGGCTACTGGTTTGCTGTAGATTGCTTTTATTATGTTTAGGTATGGGCCTTGGATTCCTGATCTTTCCAAGACTTTTATCATGAAAGGTTGTTGGATTTTGTCAAATGCTTTCTCAGCATCTAATGAGATGATCATGTGGTTCTTGTCCTTGAGTTTGTTTATATAGCAGATTATGTTGATGGATTGCCATATATTAAACCATCCATGCATTCCTGGGATGAATCCTACTTGGTCATGATGGATGATTGTTTTGATGTGTTCTTGGATGTGGTTTGTGAGGATTTTTTTGAGTATTTTTGCATTGACATTCATGAGGGAAATTGTTCTGAAGTTCTCTTTCTTTGTTGGATCTTTGTGTGGTTTAGATATCAGAGTAATTGTGGCTTCATAGAATGTATTGGGTAGAGTACCTTCTGTCTCTATTTTGTGGAATAGTTTGAGGAGAGGTGGAATTAGGTCTTCTTTGAAGGTCTGGTAGAACTCTGCACTAAACCCATCTGGTCCTGGGCTTTTTTTGGTTGGGAGACTATTGATGTCTGCTTCTATTTCTTTAAGGGAAATGGGCCTGTTTAGATCATTAATCTGATCCTGGCTTAACTTTGGTACCTGGTATCTGTCTAGGAAATTGTCCAATTCCTCCAGGTTTTCTAGGTTTGTTGAGTATAGCCTTTTGTAGTAGGATCTGATGATGTTTTGGATTTCCTCAGGTTCTGTTGTTATGTCTCCTTTTTCATTTCTGATTTTGTTAATTAAGATACTGTATCTGTGTCCTCTAGTGAGTCTGGCTAAGGGTTTATCTATCTTGTTGATTTTCTCAAAGAACCAGCTCCTGGTTTGGGCAACTCTTTGATAGTTCTTTTTGTTTCTACTTGGTTGATTTCTGCCCTGAGTTTGATAATTTCCTGCCTTCTACTCCTCTTGGGTGAATTTGCTTCCTTCCCTTCTAGAGCTTCTAGGTGTGCTGTCAAATTACTAGTGTATGCTCTCTCTAGTTTCTTTTCGGAGGCACTCAGGGCTATGAATTTTCCTCTTAGGACTGCCTTCATAGTTTCCCATAAGTTTGTGTACGTTGTGGTTTCATTTTCATTAAACTCTAGAAAGTCTTTAATTTTTTTTCTTTATTTCATCCTTGACTAAGGAATCATTGTGTAGAGTGTTGTTCAGTTTCCATGGGAAAGTTCACTTTCTATTATTTATATTGTTATTGGAGATCAGCCTTAATCCGTGGTGGTCAGATAGGATGCATGGGATGATTTCAATATTTTTGTATCTGTGGAGGCCTGTTTTGTGACCAATTATATGGTCAATTTTGGAAGAGGTACCATGTGGCGCTGAGAAGAAATTATATCCTTTTGTTTTAGGATAAAATATTCTGTAGATATCTGTTAGATACATTTGTTTCATGACTTCTGTTAGTATATATATATATATATATATATATATATATATATATATATATGTGTGTGTGTGTGTGTGTGTGTGTCAATATATATATATATTACTAATTTTATTAGATATTTTCTTAATTTACATTTCAAATGCTATTCCAAAAGTCCCCTCCCCCCTCCCCTATCCCTGCTCCCCTGCCCACCCACTCCCACTTCTTGGCCCTTCGGTTCCCCTGTATTGGGGCATATAAAGATTGCAGTACCAAGGGGCCTCTCCTCCAAATGATGGCTGACCAGGTCCTCTTCTGTTACATATGATGCTAGAGACACGAGTTCTGGGGGTTCTGTTTAGTTCATGATGTTGTTCCTCTTCTAGGGTTGCAGATCCCTTCAGCTCCTGGTGTTCTATTTCTAGCTTCTCCCATGTGGGCCCCGTGCTCCCTCTTATGGATGACTGTGAGCATCCACTTCTGTGGGAGTTAGCTATATCAGAGTCCCTTCAGTAAACACTTGCTGTCCTATGCAATAGTGTCTGAGTTTAGTGACTGATTATGGGTTAGTCTCTGTATGGTCCATCCTTTCATCGAGTTACAGGGACCTCAGCTCTTTATCTGGTCACTCCTGTCTTTCCCCAGTGCTGTCCTGTTCCGCAAGCACGACTAGATGGAACTGGTGTTGTGCTACACTCACCACTCATGGCTGGATCCAAGATTGCGTGGGGATTCCTCTAGGGCTGGTTGGGAGTGCCTCTTTCTATTGTTCTTAAATTTAAGTTTCTTCATGCTATTCCTAAATTCCTGGAATGTTTATTTGTCAGTAATACTTTCACATTTCACATTTTCTTTGATGAATTAATTAGTTTCTTCTATTGTATCTTCTATGCCTGAGATTCTCACTTCCATTTTCTGTATTCTGTGAGTGATGCTTGCATCTGTTGTTTCTTTCTGTATTCTGTGAGTGATGCTTGCATCTGTTGTTTTTTTCACTTCCCTGGATATTCCATATCCAAGATTCCCTGAGTTTATATTTTCTTTATTGCTTGTATTTTCTATTCGACTTTCAGGTCTTGCACTGTTTATTTATTTCCCTTTACTGTTTAATTTTATTTTTCTTTATATGTTGATTGATATTTTTTTCATCTTGAACAACTTCTCCTTCATATATATATATATATATATATATATATATATATATATATATGCATTTAATTATGGAACTTATTAAGTTCTTCTTGAAAGATCTCTATCATCTTTATAAAATGTTAGGTCATTTTATTTTCTTCAGTTGTGTTAGTATATCCAGAATTTGCTGCAGTAATCTTGATAGGCTCTGAAGTTGTTATAAAGCCCTGTCTTTGTGGTTTTTCCTCTTCCAAGGGTTTTGGTTTCATCTGGATGGTTTTAGTCCCTGGATGTTACTTTTGAAGTAAGTATTGTGAAATGGGATAACCCTGATGATCTTAGTGTGATAGTCTTCTGGTGAATGACAGTATACCTATGATCTCTTCCACCATTCCACGTGATGCTGACATCTTTGAGCAGACATTTTTTCAAACAATGTGCAGATCAGCATGCCTCTGTAATAATGAACTTGTTGGGAACTGAAAGGGGGCTCTGGGGAAGAGGGGAATGGGGAAGACCCACACCTTGCTAGGGTTCCACTTATTCTCTGGTCAGTCAGGTGTGAGAGAGCTACCATATAGTTTCCATTTATCCCCGGGTGGGTATCTAAGCCTCTGACACACTTTTTGGGGGTTGGCAGAGGGGCAGCCTTACCTGGATCCCCGGAGCTACCTTGCTAAAGCCACCAGGGTTATGGAAGAGGGGAATGAGGGAAGATCTTCCCAAAACTGACTAGAATGACCAGAGTGGATCTTGACTGGAACAGAGACTGTCTATGGTTCTAGAGATTTATTATAGAAAAGCAGGGGGAAAGAGAGAAGGTAGAACGGGAGAAAGAGAGAGAAGAAAGACTAGAGCTAAATAGCAAGTAAGGTGGATAGAGGAGAGAAGAGGAGAGGAGAAGACACAGAGAGAGAGGAGAAACGGTGAGTGAGGAGTAAGAAATAAGAGGAGAGTAGTGAGAGAGAGATGGGGATAAACAGCCCCTTTTATGGTCTTTACTTTGCTAGGTAACTGGGGAGGAGTTTAGCCTAAAGCTAAGAAGCTTGGGACATTGTCTATGTGACTTCCAGCCATGCTTCCCTTGTGGGGGATGTGGGGAACAGTAACATAGGCAGGAACCAGAGTTCCAAGAGCATAAGGCAATGCCTACTGTGTCATGTAGGTGAATTATCACCCTTCAGGGTTCAGACCTTAGCTTGACTAAAGATCAGCCTGTCTATGCATAGCCCATTGCCCACATGAACTGGTAGGCTGTTCCTTCTATATAAAACTGACATTAAACTTGCCTTCTTTACAATAAGCAGTATGCCTATGAGGCCACTGCAGAACAACTTCTGCCAATAGCAACACTGCCTCAAAGAGCAGCCACCATTCCCCATCTTTACAAGCATGGCTACTGTACTTAGTTACTCTGCTACCAGCTCCAGACCTGTACTCCCCTCTGAACATGAAAGGAACAGCTTCTTAACAATCAGTCCTGCCTCAAGTCAGAGCCAAAAGCACAAGTAGTTGCAGGAGCCATAGGAACCCCTATAGTCTGTTTGATCTCACTTGGGTACATTCAGTGCATGTTTTGTGGGTGTTGTGGCAGCTGTGTCCCCAGCTGCCTGAAATTCAGCAATGCCAACTTATTCCAGAAGGCATTCTCTGCTCTGTCCATGTTTATCTTTCATTTTTACCCTTCATTCCCATGAACAACAATGTCTACACCAGTACCCATGTTCGTGGTTGTAGCTCTGCCTTCCCCATCTACTCACTCCCTAAAATGACAGTGGAACTATAGACCCAGTCCTAGGTGCCAAGTATACAGTTAAAAGTTCAAGATTTGTATTAGATATCTAAGTCTTACATCAAGGGCCTATGACCCAAAGACTTTAAAATATTAAATAGATGATTTTTCTAGACACTTACCACATAGCAAATTTAAATCAAGATCAGCTAAACAATTTAAACTGGCTGTGATGAATAAAGAAACAGAAACAGTCACAAAAATTCCTCCAAACAAAAGCAGCCCATGGCCAGATGATTGTAACATCTACCAAACTTTCTAAGAAGAGATAATAGCAATTCTCTTCAAATTATTTCACTAAAGGGAAACAAAATGAACACTGCCAAAATGCTCTATATCCCTCCCATACATAAACCACACAAAGACTCAACAAAGAAAAGAATTTCAAAATGTTTTCTCTTAGAATCATTGATGAAAAAATATTCCATAAATATTCCCAAACCGAATCCAAAAACACTTTAAAGATATCATCCATCAAAAACGACTAGGATTTATCCCAGAAATGCTGGGATAGATCAGTAAATGAAATACATCAATCTACTATATAAAATATAATAAATAAATAAATAAATAAATAAATAAATAAATAAGTAAAATATAAAAATTACTAAGCTATCTCATTAGATGCTTAAAATACCTTTGATGAAATCCAACATCCTATCATGTGAAAGATTTTAGAGAAATTGGGGATACAGAGGACATATCTACACATAATCAAAGCAATATGCATCAAGTCAATAGCCAACATCAAACTAATAGAGTAAAAGTTAAAGTATTTCCACTAAAATCAAGGACAAAGCTCCCCTACTTAGTCATTATAGTACTTGAAGTTGTAGCCAGAGAAATAAGATAATTATAGTAAATTGAGTGTATTCAATTTGATAAAGGAAGAAATCAAAAACTGTCATATTCAGATATATATCTCCAAAAATTCCTCAAGAGAACTCCTTCAGCAAATAAAAATCTTCAGCTCTGTTGCTAGATGAAAATTAAATAAAAATAAAACCTTTTACAATAGCCACAAATAATATAAAACATCTTGTGTCAACTCAAGTAGGATTGCCTCATCCTAGTGATAGCCAACCCGTGTAACATGTGAGGATCCTACATAATAAGGATTGCTTTTTCCAGATTCCTCTCTCGCTCCAGGATATATACAGTTTTTGCCTTTACACGATGGGACCCTCATATGAATAAACCAATCAAAATATATCAATGGACACACTTGCCTCAAGGAATGAAAAATAGCCTCACCATTTGTCAGCTATATGTGCTGGAGCCATACAGGCAGTCACCGGGGATCGTTTTGTAGTGAAATAAATGGATAATTATTATATATGCACACCCTAGCCTATTTGATTTTGAAAGGGTGTGCTCTCAATTTTTGTTTATCATAGAAAAACTCAACTTGAAGTTTTGTCCTGGAAAGATTCATGGAGTTTACCCATATGACTTCCTGGGCTTTTATATTTCTGACAAGATTAAGGCCCTGAACTTCTTCATTGTAGCCAAAGAATCCAATTCCCTTGTGGAACTAAAGCACTTGTGTAAAATTAACTGTTTCAAACCTTTCCTGCCTATTAGAATCATGTCTTTTCTCTATTGGATGGGCCAGCAGAGCTTTCAGCAGGTTTAAACTAACAAGTGATACTACCAACTTTACTACAGAAAGTTTTGGTGCTTCTTTTAGTACAAATTCTAGAAATGTATGATCCAGGGAATCCCCTCTTGTTGATACTTATGTGGTCCATTGAGGGAGATTCTAATAGTGTTATGGCAGAATGGGCCCCTCATATGGTTGAACAAGTCCCATTCTGATTTACCTAAGGTTGCCAAAAAGTTTGAGAGTGCCTTATATCCAGCCCTTAAGGTGAGGGGCTTAGCAAGGAGAAATAACATGGAGCCAGAAAAAATAATTCTACCTTTCTCCCTACAACATTTTCAATAATTATGGGCAGATTCCATCAGCTTCCAAGAAATGGTGGGAGGGCTCACAAGTTCCCTTTATAATTACCTACCTCCAAACCAGCTTCTTTTTTTTTTTTTTTTCTTAAATTATTTTTTCTTTATTAGATATTTTCTTCATTTACATTTCAAGTGTTATCCAGAAAGTTCCCCATACCCTCCCACATCCCCGCCCTGCTCCCCTACCCACCCCCTCCCACATAATGGCCTTGGCATTCCCCTGTACTGGGGCATATAAAGTCTGCATGACCAAGGGTCCTCTCTTCCCAATGATGGCCAACTAGGCCATCTTCTTCCATATATTCAGCTAGAGACATGAGCACAGGGGGAACTAGTTAGTTCATGTTATTCTTCCACCTATAGGGTTGAAGACCCCTTCAGCTCCTTAGGTACTTTCTCTAGCTCCTTCCTTGGGAGTCCTGTGTTCCAACTAATAGCTGACTGTGAGCATCCACTTCTGTGTTTGCCAGGCACTGGTATAGCCTCCCACGAGACAGCTATATCAGGGCCCTTTCAGCATTATCTTGCTGGCATATGCAGTAGTGTTTATTTTTGGTGGCTGATTATGGGAAGGATCCCTGGCAGCTGCAGTTACTGGTTGGTTCATCCTTTTGATTCAGCTTCACACATGATCTCTGTAACTCCTTCAATGTGTGCTTTGTTCTTAATAGGTTTCAGCTGGCAATTATTATTGAATCTCAGCATTCCTAGCTCTTTCCCCATTCCCAAGACAACAATGGCTTTTTCTTCTGATAATAACACCACAAATGTCATTCTTATCCAAAGACTAAGGGAAAACTGTCAAATCACATTCTCCACAATACTGGCTCATTGCAACTAAGTGAATTATTTGGACTCCTGAAACTTTCTGAGTGTTGCCAACAGAAACCAGTCAATATTTTCTCAAGCACCCAATATTCAGCCCAGACTGTTTTTAACCCTGTCCCTTCTCCTTTATTAAACAGGAAAACAACCCTATACATGTAAACATATCATACATCCAGAAGATTCTCAAGGATAGAGCATATCCCTGGTTCATCTCACAATAAGATCATATTCTAAATTACCTGGAGTATTAGCAGAAGGTAATGAAAGAATGAATGCTCTGAGTATGTCATTAGATATGGAATTGCTAGAAAAAGCAAGAATGTTGTACCAGCAAGTTCATTTTCCCATCAGAATTTACATAACATCTTTTCTAATTTGCTTAGATCAATGTCTTTTTATCCTATTTTTTTTATTATATATTTTTATTTATATCAAAAAGTATTCCCTTTCCTAGGTTTTCCTATCCTGTCCTGCTCCCCCAGTTTCCCAACACTCACACACTCCTGCTTCCTGGCCCTGCCATACCCCTACACTTGGGCATAGAACCTTCACAGGACCAAGTGCCTCTCCTCCCATTGATGACTGACTAGGCCATCCTTTGCTACATATACAGCTAGAGCTATGAGTCCCATGATGTGTATTCTTTGATTGGTGGTTTAGTCCAATGGAGCTCTGGGTTATTGGCAGTTCATATTGTTGTTCCTCTTATGGCACTTAAAACATCTTCAGCTCCTTGGGTCCTTTCTTTAGCTCCTATATTGACAACCCTGTGCTAAGTCCAATGGATACCTGTGAGCATCCACTTCTATATGTCAGGTACTCAGGGGACAGCTTTATCAGGCTGCTATCAGCAAGCTCTTGTTTGCATCAGCAATAGTGTCTGGGTTTGATTGTTGTTTATGGGATGGATCCCCAAGTGGGGCACTATCTGGATGGTCATTTCTTCAGACTCTGCTCTGAAGTTTGTGTCCATAACTCCTCCCATGAGTATTTTGTTCCCCCTTATAAGAAGGATCAAAGTAACCACACTTGGTCTTCCTTCTCCTTGAGTCTCATGAGTTTTGCAAATTGTATCTTGGATATTCTGAGATTCTGGGCAAATTGAGGTACAAAGCTAAAAAATGTATTCTACACTGAGGAATACCAAAGGGCTGAGAAGCACCTAAACTATGATCAATATTCTTAATCATCAGGGAAATTCAAATCAAAACAACCCTGAAATTCCACCTCACACCAGTCAGAATGGCTAAGTTAAAAAAAATAAAATGCACATGGCAGCAGATGCTGGTGAGGATGTGGAGAAAGAGGAACACCCATCCAATACTGTTAGGATTGCCAAATTATATAACAACTCTGGACATCAGTTTGGAATTTCCTCAGAATATTTGATATAGTACTACTGGATGGTCCACGAATAGCATTCCTAGGGATACACTAAGAAGATGCTCCAACTTGTAATAAGGATACATGCTCCACTATTTTCAAAGCCATTGTATTTGTAATAACCAGAAGCTGGACAGAACCCAGATGTCCCTCAACAGAGGAATGGATACAGAAAATGTGGTACATTAACACAATGGAATATAATGCAGCTTTTTTTCCCAATTTTGTATTAGATATTTTCTTAATTTACATTTCAAATGCTATTCCGAATGTCCCCTCCCCCCCTCCCTGCTCCAATGCAAACCCACTCCCACTTCTTGGCCCTGGCGTTCCCCTGTATTGGAGCATATAAAGATTGCAGTACCAAGGGGCCTCTCTTCCCAATGATGGCCGACTAGGCCATCTTCTGCTACATATGGAGCTAGAGACATGAGTTCTGGAGGTTCTGGTTAGTTCATATTGTTGATCCTCTTCTAGGGTTGCAGACCCCTTCAGCTCCTGGGGTTCTATCTCTAGCTTCTACATTTTGGGCCCTGTGTTCCAGCTTATAGATGATTATGAACATCCACTTCTGTACGAGACAGCTATATCAGGGTCCCTTAAGTAGGCACTAGCTGTCCTATGCCATAGTGTCTGAGTTTAATGACTGATTATGGGATAGAAAGTTGGGAAAACCCTCGAAGATATGGGCACAGGGGAAAGATTCCTAAACAGAACAGAACAGCAATGGCCTATGCTGTCAGATCAAGAATTGAGAAATAGGACCTTATGAAATTGCAAAGCTTCTGTAAGGCAAAAGACACAGTCAGCAAGACAAAAAGGCCACCCACAGATTGGGAAAGGATTTTTACCAATCCTAAATATGATAGGGAATTAATATCCAACATCTACAAAGAGCTAAAGAAGCTGGACTTCAGAAAAATAAATAACCCCATTTAAAAATGGGGTACAGAGCTAAACAAAGAATTCTCAACTGAGGAATTCCGAATGGCTGAGAAACATCTGAAAGAATGTTCAACATCCTTAATCATCAGGGAAATGCAAATCAAAACATCCCTGAGATTCCACCTCACACCAGTAAGAATGGCTAAGATCAAAAATTCAGGGGACAGCAGATGCTGGTGAGGATTTGGAGAAAGAGGAACACTCCTCCATTGCTGGTGGGATTGCAAGCTTGTACAACCACTCTGGAAGTCAGTCTGGCATTATCTCAGAAAATTGGACATAGTATAATGCAGCTTTTAAGAACAATGAATTTATGAATTTTCTAGACATACGGATAGATCTGGAAAATATCATCCTAAGTGAAGTAACCCAATTACAAATGACCACACTTGATATGCATTCACAGATAAGTGGATATTATGTCAAAATATCTTTCAAGGTGCTGTACAACTTGCCCTCTTGTACCATGGAAGCTCCTTGACAGATAAGGTCTTAACCTGAGAGTTCTATTCCACAAAGCAATCTGGCAAATGGATGTCTCCTATTACCCAACTTTTGATAACATTAGCTATATACCTGTTGTGTGAGGTACTTGCTCAGGCTTCATATACATCATGGCCATGGAGTTTAATCATATAAAGACCATGAAGTCAGCAATGCTGGTAATGGGAGTGCCATGAGCACTTAAGGATGATAATGAATCAACTTACTCATCTCAGCAGTTTATTACTTTTTTATTCTCATGTAGAATTAGTCACTCCTTTGGGATATCCTGTAATCCTCAAAGTGAGACAATCATATAAACAGCAAAAAAATCCTTTAAGCAAGTATTTGCTTGCCCTTCCCCTTCTGGTCCGGCCCCTTGCACCCGCACCAGCCCAGGGCTCCGGCACAGGCTCTGCGCACTCTCCCCTGGACTCCCC
This sequence comes from Mus minutoides, assembly GCA_902729485.2. NCBI lineage: Eukaryota > Metazoa > Chordata > Mammalia > Rodentia > Muridae > Mus > Mus minutoides. The sequence continues at coordinate 13,386 of CACVCL010034865.1, forward strand.
AGGCTGTTGGGACCACAGGCTGTCTTGGGACCACAGGTGAGCAGCTGAAGGCAGCATCTGTTCCTGCCCAATCCCGAGCGACCTCAGTCAACAACCAGGACCTAGTTAAGGACCCAGCGGAGGACAGACTCTCCCTTCCCCTTCAGGTCGGGCCCCTTGCACCCGCACCAGCCCAGGGCTCGGGCACAGGCTCTGAGCACTCTCCCCTGGACTCCCCAGGCTGTTGGGACCACAGGCTGTCTTGGGACCACAGAGATGGCAGGAGGTAAGCCCAAGAACAGAAACAACAGAATCCAAGGGTACTTGGCATCACCAGATCCAAATTCACCCACCCCATCAAGTCCTAGATACAACAGCACACCAGAAAAACAGGACATGGATATAAAGTCACTGGTCATGGTGATGATGGAGGACTACAAGAAGGAATTACAGGAAATGCAGATAAACAAGTAGAAGCATTTAAAGAGGAAAAAGTAAGAGAGGTACAGGAAAACACAGATAAACAACTAGAAGCATTTAAATAGGAAATACATAGAGAGTTACAGGAAAACAATCCAAACAGGTGATTGAATGGAACAAAACCAATTAGGACCTAAAAATGGAAGTAGAAACAATCAAGATAAACCAAAAGGAGATAACCCTGGAGATAGAAACCATAGGAAAAAAATCAGGAACCTTAGATACAAGCATTAGCAACAGAATGCAAGAGATGGAAGAGAGAATCTCAGGCACAGAAGATTCTATAGGGAGCATAGACAAGACAATCAAAGAAAATGCTAAATGCAAAAAGATTCTAACACAAAATATCCAGGAAATCCAGGACACAATGAGAAGACCAAACTTAAGGATAATAGGAGTAGATGAGAAGGAAGACTA